>DWUN01003357.1:0-12168 GCA_018249975.1 Passova gellias
AAAAAACGGAACCCTTATAGGATCACTTTGTTGTCCGTCCGTCCGTCTGTCAAGACCCTTTTTCTCAGGAACGCGTGAAGGTATTAATTTGCAATTTATATTAAATACTTAGGTCTTCGGTCCCTTGGAGGAGTGAAAAAATGAAAGTTCTAGGCCAACGCCGTTAAAAGATACAGCCGTTTATGCCGCAAATTTTCGACACTCGCAAGGGAATTAAAACTTACAGGGAGTACCCTGTACGGGAAGTATCCCGTGAACTCAGAATCTTGAAATTTGGTACGAAGCAACGTCTTATAGTAAAGATAAAGAAAAAATTGCGAAAACTGTACATTTTTAGTTACATCATACAATAAAAATATTTTAAATAATTTTTAAGTTACTACCCCTTTCATCATGAACGCGTAGAAGTATTAAATTGAAATTCATATCAAATACTCCGGTCTATAATACCTTTACGAATTTACGGTTTGTACGGAACCATCGGCGCACGAGTCCGACACGCACTTGGCCGGTTTTTAAAAAAAATAGGTTTACATTTTATTCTTGATATTTTACTCCATGGTCGCTACACTAAGTTCATAAGGTTTATTTCCTATTTCGCGGCGTGCGCGCGCGTGTGTGTGTGTGTATGTGTGCGCGTGTGTGTGTGAATGGTTCGGTGTGTGTTACCTACGACAACACCGGGGAAATATTGTGCGCGAGTTACGAGTATATTCAATTTGAAAATCTATTTTCGACTCATGTAACTAAAAATCATTTATTCCGAAGTATCGGCGATCAATTTCCCGATCCTCAAGCACACTTCACTCCCCGAGAGGCTCTCGTTTGCGGCAATCGATAGCGTTCAGCATTCAACTGAAAAGTATAGGGTGGCTTGGCAGAATAATTGTTTACATTTTTGAACCGACGAAGTAAACACGAAGTTCTCACGTGGAAGCGTATATTTTTTATTTTTTATGTATGACCAAGATGCATACCTTTTTACATAGCCCGAAGTTGGTCTCATGTAAATTAGAAAAAAATGCTTTTAAGTTTTTTCGGCGGTTTAATTGTGTTAAGAAGTTTTATTCGTAATCGCGTCTTAACATATATTACAACAATTCGCAGACGGCCCGAGTACACGGTATATTAAACGAAACAGCCAAAAGTAGAGCAACAAAAAACGGTGTTTGAACAACAATCATTTTGCATACGTCAATGCAGTCCTTTATTATTTACAGTTGACTCAGTTTATTTAAACATTACCCATGTTTAATAGTAAAAGATAAAATTGTTAATAATGTTCGCGAACACCACGAAACGTAAATGGAAGTTTCATATCAAAAACTCCTTTAACGAGCGCCGTGAAATAATAACTGGAATTTTAATTTCGTTACGAATGGAGCATCACGTCCGACCTCAACGACGAAATTTAAAGGTGCGGCCAGAACCGGGCGACGTTCGGAGCGGAAGCGAACAAAGAACCGAGCTCAGTATCCCGCCTTTTAAATTGAAACTTAAAGCACTTTATCAGTACACCTTATATTATTGATCAATACAAAAAGTGTAATATTGTCATCGCATTTTAATAGTTTTGAAATTTGTACCGACTTCCGTAGTAGACGGATGACATATCGTTAATAGTGTCACTTCTAGCCTGTCAATATCCATAGATGAAAGGTTTATTCTGGTGTTGTGTCCATTTTGCGAGATGCTGGTCTGTCGTAGTTCGCATATTGTACTATATTATTTTATGAAATCTTCATTTTACGCATCGGCAGCAGATGTTTTATTTCTTTAGATATTCCTTGTCTATTCAAAGACCGCTTCAGCTTTGTGTCGCGTGCGTATGACTGATTCTTTACCCCTATAAAAGTTTAGTACCTCTTCTAAAATACCTTTTATTATCAAAGGAGCGCTGCTTTGTAGAAATGCGCTGTAAAATGAGGTTTAGATACGTCGTTAAAAATCATTTTTTTCGTCTATAACTTTTCACTTTACTCTCGCAAGCTTTGCCGGCTTATTCGCAATAAAACCTATTCTTAGAGTATAGTTGGCTACTCTTCGAAATTTGTAAATAAAAGGAACATTACATGTATCATCACGCCAGATTCCTAATGGGGTAGACGAAGAGCACAGTGCCAAATATCGCAATCTTTGCTAACTTAACATGCTTCTTTTACATTCATATACCAAAAGTATTAATTCAATGTTATGAATGTACGAATGTTATTTTGCATAATTTTTTTAATTTTTTTCCTTCTCATATTGGCTTTGCATCTTGTGTTTCAATTACTACTCATATATACTTAATAATATAAAGCTGAAGAGCTTGTTAGATTGTTTAGTTGTTTGATTGTTTGAATGCGCTAATCTCAGGAAATATTAGTGCGATTTGAAAAATTCTATCAGTGTTAGATAGCTCATTTATCGAGGAAGGCTCTAAGCTATATAACTTCACGCTAAGATGAATAGGAGAGGAGCAGCAATAAAAAATAATTTATACGGCAGAACAACGTTTGCCAGGTGAGCTAGTTAAAAATAAACGAAAAATGAATGTCTCGAACATCAAAATTATTCGTATTTTAACACACAAAGTATATGTCTCACAGAACTGCTTAATCACCACACGTACACACGCTTCGCCCGATCATGGTATTAAATTCGTTATATAGGTCTCGTAACCGAGCGCACCCCTCCCTACAACATCCCCAAGCGAGACGAGTAATTATCACGTAATGGTGTTCACCCCACGGTTTCACAATTGTTACACGAGTCAATTCGTTATCTTATCTTTTAGCGTAAATCTCGTCTTTATCCTTATCTTTTACAGTTCTATATCTTTTTGGAAACTTTAGACCGACGTCGAAAATACTGATTTACGTTGGTTCGATAGAAAATATCTAAAACTAGCTGACCTGGCATACGTTGTTCTGCCATATTAATTATTTTTTATTGCTGCTCCTCTGCTATTTATCTTAGCGTGATGTTATATAGCCTAGAGCCTTCCTCGATAAATGAGGTATCTAACACTGAAAGAATTTTTCAAATCGGACCAATATTTCCTGAGATTAGCCTGTTCAAACAATCAAACAAACTCTTCAGCTTTATATATTAGTATAGATAACAGTATTTCTCTATGGACGGTATTATACATGTAAACCTTCCTCTTGAATCACTCTATGTATTAAAAAAAACCGCACCAAAATCCGTTGCGTAGTTTTAAAGATGTAAGCATACATAAGGACAGACAACAGAAAACAACTTTGTTTTATACTATGTAGTGATATTATATGTACTCTATATAGCCAAAACTGGGTAATTGAAGAACATGTACCAAAAATCTTATTGCGAAGTTTCAAGTAACTTACACAATTAATATTGTTTCGCACGCGATATTACGTTGATATCCAATTAAACTTTGTGAATGTAAATCTCGAAACCGAAAAAATAATAAAATCGAAATGTTATATTCCATTTTATTGAACGTATTAATACGCAGTTACTTCTCATGCCTTGTCGAGATCTTTCCATGCAGTCCTACGCATAGTAAACTCAACAAGTAAAAAAATAGGTTCTCAAACTTATTTCGTCTACTGCTCACTTTGACAATGAATTATTTTAAGCCTCCAGCCAAATCACTTTAAGTTAAATTTATTTTGTCATTTTATCCCCCCCCCCCTTCCCGCCCTCCAATTTCCTCGAGCTAGACCCTACCGCCCCTCGAAAGCCTCCAACGCCCACGAGAGGACGTTATCGCCCACTTTGAGAAAGACTGCTGGAAGTTATGCAACATAACTCTACATTGTCAATTCTCCGCTCGCTAATTAACTTGTACCTAAATAAAAACAAACGAATTCGTTACGAACGCAATAAACAAAATGGGCCGAGTAATATCGCGGTGGCAATTATAATCAAGTGGGTTACTAAATTGGAATGTATTGAAACGAAACACGACAAGTTTACGTGAAACCGATTATCTTAAAGTAATCAAAACAAAGTACTATTTCTTGCATTAATGTATTACCGCATACAGTTGCATGAAACATTTGTTCAAGAATAGCATAGAATCGTAAAAGAATAAAAATATTAAAATAAGATTTAATTTAAACGTCAATTATTCAAAATTAGCATGGAATCTTAAAGATTAACAAAAGATTAAATTTTAACGTCAATTGTTCAAAATTAGCATGGAATCTTAAACATTAACAAAAGATTAAATTTTACCGTCAATTGTATACTCACAAATCAAAATGTAGACAAATTTTTAAACACCATACACTTACACAAATATTCGAGGAAGTAAATAGTTCCATTACAATTTAAAAGACAGCTGTTTCTGTGTTAAAATATGTAAAGCATCCATTGAACACGGTGATGTTTAAGCTTAGATGTATCCCATTGTTTTTCACAAAACACCGCTATTACTCTCTGCTTCTAGACTACTGTTTTATGCCGGTTACAACGGTAAAGAGTGATTATAAATGATTTCATCTCGGCGCTTACAACAGTAACTGTAATTACACAGAGTATAAGTAGTATACAATGCAGTACCGCACACAATCAAATACTATCTATATCTATCTATCTATCTATAGATATAATAAAAAAAATACAGACGAATTGATTACCTCCTCCTTTTTGAAGTCGGTCAAAAACTACAGAAGAGTTCAATTCTGTACATTGAATAAAAACTAAAAAGAAAACTCTAGGGGCTTTGATATAAAAAAAAATTGTTTTGAAAGGTTTGTCTGTTTTGATCTTGATCTTGAGGCTGTAAAAGGAGATACCAGCTGTTCAAAACATAGACTCGTAGAGCATGAAATATAGGCTTCGTCTATAGTATTGTCTATGGTTCCTCTCAATAGTCGATACATACCAATGTAACAGATAAAATAGGCGTGTACATTCTATCTCTTTCTGTTTTAAACCGATAATTAGGTACTGTTTTATTACCAGAAGAAAGTTGAAAATGTGGCAACAATGATTGATGTGTGCGACTGACGTCGTTGTCATTACAAATAGGACTATAAATGTCAATTAGTCCAGTTTGTTTTAGTTATTATTAACACTATTAGTTGGTTAGTCTTAGATAATTAGTGGCATTAAAATAGATAAAGCGGATTGTGGCTGATAAGGAGTATTATGTCATAGCAGTATGCTTTTACGCGATATCCGATAAGGGTACTTGCATTCTACTTGAACGAATATAATGTAAATATAACTACTTAGCATCACGCGAGGTCCCTAACGGGGTAAGCAGAAAGCACTGAGTGCCAAATATCTCTGTCCTTGCAAACATGACGCGCTTCGTCTACATTCATCACTCTGTTCATGTATACACGCTGGTTTCGCAGACTGTTGATTCCGCCGTCAGAAATAAACCAAATTTAAATTTAAACTTATTTTTATGGATCAGTTTGCAACCCTCCAAATGGTCGCTTGACATAATTTCTTAACCCTTAATTCTTAGAGACCTTAACGATAGGGGTAAACATAATGACGTTGTAAGCATGTGGGTTAAAAGTATTAAAACCATAACTTATCCCTATAATTATTAATTGGCTTAGTGTTTTTTACAATATTAAACAATTTTCTTTTTTGAGATATTTCGCACTCGATGCTTTCCGCCTACCGCTTTAGGGACCTGGCGTGATGGAATCTTATGGATGGTATAAATGAAAACTTGATCAAACTCTTTAAGAAGTAGATTTTTACAGTAGCAAAAAAATCGGAAAAAGTTCTATGAGTTTAAGGATTCATTTCTAGACATTAACTCTAGAGGCTATAACAACGACCGATGCTATCCTCTGGCATGCGAAGGAATTAAAAAAAAATGGTTCCCGTTAAAACGACTGTCCCTTCTAAAAGGTTTACCGTCATTTGGAGGCAACACGGCATTCGATTCGCCTACGGATAAGAAATGACCTTAAGGGCCGGCCGACTGGTCCGACTGCATATTTTCGACCATAGAACGTGTATTTTATAGAAATGTCGGCATCAGTTTTTGTCCACTACAATGTCTGCAATGTCAATAATGTCTGAAAATATCGATAGTGTCATAAATGCGAAAGAGTATTTGTTTGTTTGTTTGTCCCTCTTTTGCTTCAAAACAGAGCAACGGATCGATGTTATTTTTGATTTGGAGATAGTTTGAGACCTGGAGATTGACATAGGCTACGTTTAAGCAGATAAATAATTCATTACCATGGGAAAACACTTGTCAATCACAAAAGGGGTATATCCTATAACCATCCTTGACAATTGAGCTATCAAATGCAAAAAGTTGTACCAAATCAGATCCGTAGTTTCAGAGATTTGCGCAAACAAATAAAAAAATTATTCAGCTTTATTACATTAGCAAAAATGTACTGAATTTTATTATAATAATAAAGAATACTTGTCTCTTTTTAGATTGTGTAATAAGCTCTATAACATGTCTAACTGATACTAATTCTGTGCTTTTCAACAGACATACGTACAAACCGAACGCCTTTAACTATATATCACACTACGAGCCGATATAGCGATGCGCTCAAGAATGTATCGCCCCTCCACGAATGCCATGCAGATAATAAATATTCGAGTTTCATTCAATGAACTTTTTTACTTTTATTTATAGATGCTCTGCCAATACCATTTTAAATCAACTTTGCATAAAACTCGGACTAGTAATAGACATTTTTTCAGGTGCTAATTATTGTTAATAACAATATCTCACAATAAAATTTTAGGATTTAAGTTACATATTTTACTTACAGATACAATAAATGTTCGATCGTAACCCAAATATTTTTTTCTGGGCGGTGATCGAAACAACAACCCCAGGCTCAACAGTCAAGTTCACCAACCACTGCACTATTGGGCTTGACAAATTATTTTAAAATCAATAATATATGCTCCATGAACAAATGTTTTTCACTTTTATCATAACTCAAATGCATTGAGCGGGAACGAGATAAAAATGTAATATCTAAAAGGCTGCTCTTCATTGTAAAATATTCGAACCTTATTTAAGTACATAAACAATGGTTTTACCTGTATCGAACGAAGATTCTTAAACACTGTTTGTTAATAATATACATACTTTGGGCCACTGTGAAATTAAAACGAAACAAACAGTACAATTGCATTTTGATGGACACAAAATTTAAAAATAAACAAAAAATTAAAACACTTCGCAAGCGTAATTTTATGGGACATTGTCTAATGACGAATTAGGTCGTGTGTGCTATGTAATTTACACAGTATGTTAATGTGAACTTTTTCGTTTGTGTATGTCAAAGGGAACGGAATGAAACGGAGACCCGTTCATTCGTTCAGTGAAGGCTCATCTCATCGGTTAAGGTGCATCTTACATTTCGTTCCAAGCTCACGTCTATTCTGTTTGACACGTGCTAGCTGGTATACAAGCTGTTGGCACACGTATTGCATGAAGCAATATTATAACGGTAAAGGAGCCGCCGAGATATTATCGTCTGGTGTTTTGCAAATGTATAAATTCAAGTCAAATCCTTCGCAATTTTAAGTTTCCATATTGATTTCCAAATATGTGTGTACTCAATAATTTGTTTATAAGTATATGTGTAACTTATAGTTATTCAAACATAACGTCTTAATGTTTTCACAAATTAAATAGGATTTTAAGTATAAATAGCAAAATAATTCAGTACAGAGCTAAATAGGATAGAAAGTTTGTAAAAAAATTTTTGGTTTGGGAGTTGACATGTAAAATTTCAGTTTCACGGTCTTGGTCAAAATGAATATTTGGAAATGAAATTACAGCGTAAACAAATCCGCGAGAAAAAGTTAGTAAAAAATAAAACGCGAAGTGGGAGTACTCGCGATATACTGTTCTTTTGAATAAATGACTTTTTTTATTCAAGAATACTAAAACACTACAAGACACTTTATTATGATACGGCTAGTTGGCATATTGCGTTCCTGTTCACCAAAACTTTTTAGAGTTCGTACTCGTGTGCATTACCTGGCAACACTTAAGAGATCAAGGTGAAACAGCTATATTAATGTGCTTAATTAATTACGATCTTGAACGTTAGCCGAGGTTTTATTTAATAACAGCGTTGAAAGTCGCATTTTGTGAATGATGTCAGCCCATCTCATTAGATCCATAAGCGGAATACGTAATTAATGAGTTTGTTGAACTGTCATCTCAAGGTTTTTCTACCAATCATTTGCGAATAAACAAATTTCCCAAATATGATGTACCTAAGTAAGATAAGGATGGAGATATTTAATGGTTATGTTATAACTATATTACAATTCAACATATTTCTCAACTTTGTCATAGTTTGACACAGTGAAATGTAGAGCTCGGTAACATTGTCTGAGCCATTACCGAATTTTGTCAAGTAACCGACATTCTGGTAAAGAGAGTTCAACGGTTTTTGTATTGTGAAAGGCATTTCGCCGACGATGAATTTGAAACCACAAACGGCTAATATTACTAATTACATACTTTCACAAGAACCTGCAATTCTCTCCGAAGCAAAGAGTACGCCATAAAAACCTATTAAAATGAATGATCGTTGTCATTTCCTATTATTATCGGACGGAGTTTTATGTTACGGATATTATAAGAAAAACAGATGAACAGCAATTTGTATACTGTAAATTATACGAGAAATACATTAGGATCTTGCCTGTAGCCACTTAAAGAGATAAATTTTGCATAAGGCTCTTTTTCGAATCCGTTCGGAACAGGATCCTGTTAACTACGACCTGTTTCTGATCGAATTAAACAAGTTTTTGTGTGAAATAATGAAATATATCGTAACCTTTTATGTCTTTTCGTCTCTTTATGGCATTAACTTAAATGTATCTAAGATTTGTATTTTATATCGTTATAGTCTTTAAATTGCTAAAACACTCGAAATAGAGACACTTGGATGTTATTTGTTTACTTCATGTTTCAGTACACCGGGATAAAATACATCAGCGAGACTACGAAATTCTGTACATAGATTCCGCTTATCAGATGTTCGCGCCAGAATGATTTCCGACGAAGCTATTGTCGAGAATAACGTAATGAGACCGTATTGAAGTAATCCGTTTTTGTTGCCACCAAAACAATACTTACTTATCTGTGCTTGGATCAGCTCGAGTGAGTAACGATAATGGATTTCAACACCATGCAAAACCGGCGACATGAACATACATATATCACACAACGTAATTAAGGTTGAGGCGAGTTGACTTCGTGCGTTGAAAAGTTTTAAAACTACATAATATGTATATCAAGGTCTGTTAACCGTTTGACAAAGTGGGGAGAACAGCACTCAGCATCTTGCAGACAAAGCGAAATTGCATTACATTGCAAAAAAGTGAGCATTCAAAATACGTACTCGAGAACGATTTCAACGCTAATGGCGTTAGACAGTAGAGATGGGTGCTATCAGACTCTACACTCACCATTGGTGCCGAAATAATCGTCTTTATCCAAAATCTCATGCTGGAAACCATAAGCGGGGAGCCATGCATGGGAGCCCGGCGGATCGGGCCAATCCGATATGCGAACCTCCTCCATTTCGACATGAACACAACACTGCACTCCACTAGCGTTTTACACTAAGTTATCACGAGCATGCATGGACTACCTCGTCGCTCGTCCATTAGGCTGTCATTTGGGACGATAACGGTCGTCAATTCGGTGCGCTGTTGCCGTCGACAGGTGTACTATCGTTGGACACGGACGCGCGCACGCGGCGGGGAGCGGCGGTTGACTGGCGCACGGTTGGCGCGCGCGCCGCGATCTCACCGAGTCTCACGATTCGTGCTATGGTTGTCCGTGTGAACAAACTTTTTCAACCAGTTTCATACATTTTTTGCAGACCGATGGTGTACGACGCTGTGACGGTCCGCCGGTTCGGCCGCCGATGGGGAACGTCATCAATGATATCACAGACAGAGAATTTGCGCCTAATGAGAATCCCGTCCATTTATAAGGCAGCTTGTCTTCACCTACGCAGCTGCCGGCCGTTAAGGCTGTACGGGCTTTCTTCCTGCATCTACTTGTCAAAGTGTCGAAGTTGACTAAATAATGAACACCTTTTGATTCTATAAAAGGCTCTGCAGTCCTGTTACAAGTTGTCTTTCTGTGTAAATTGCCTTAGGTAAACTATCTTAGGCACATAACATTAATTATATAATTTAATGTGCGCTGTATTATGTAAACGTAATTCTTGGGCGCTGTTATTATCGTTGTGAATGAAAAATGTTAATTAGCGTTACATTTTAAGACTGAAACCTTCGAGACAGCAGCTGGACGGAACGGAAATCGAGTCGCCAATCGCGAAATTAGATTTACGAGCTCGGAACCAGTTGTGGTCGTGACTCGAAAACATTTTGTAACAATCAGCAGTTTGTTTGTGTCATGCTCAACTGAGAGGCCAGCCCTCCCACGTAACCGTTAAACGTGCAAAAATCCTATAATAGGCACACAACATTAAAGCATCTTTTCGCAAAACACAAATTAGGTTACACTTACAAATGTACAAAGCTCTCTACTATATCCGATCAAATCGTAGAAGACGCCGGAGATATCGTTCCGGGGAAAAGGATTTCGAGGGGTTGTGTTTACACCTATATCTGCGAGGCTAGACCTAGTAGATGGACGAATCTCGCGTAAATTGACAGAAAATATCTACGTCAAGGCAAATGGTAATAGTTTCAGATAATACAGAGCCTGGATAATATATTTTTTTTAAACAAAACTTTTTAAAATGGACCACAGTAGCCAATATCTTTAAAAATAACTTGGCCAACACGTTAAAGAAATATGTTTATTTAAAATTTAGTTTTGTATATGTAATATTAATTGTACCATCCTTGCATTCGATTAACATTACTTGTACAAATTGTACCATCCAACAGTGATTGTACCAGTCTTACAAAGCTTTATCGCGTTGGGTAATGACCCTGAATTTCATTATGTGAATATATTGAAGCTCCGACATAGTGTTCTTTCAATGAATAGGTAACATTGTAACGACTGGGTACTATTGATTGTAAAGGATTGAAAAGGTTCGATGACCTTCGATTTTAGAACTTTATTGCAAAACAATGAGATCCGGCGAAACCTGTTCTTTAGGGCATAACCACATTATTCCGATCGCTGAGTCCATTGGACTTAATCAAACACTGAAATAGAATGAGTTGTAAAGTGTGCACTATTTACAAGTTATAGACATGAGGATTATCACGATAACATAGATATCGAGCAAGAAAAGTGCTTTAAAATTGTCCACTTCTAGTGATAACGATGTTATGGTATTATATTCGCGGGGTTTAACAGCTGAGAGATTATTTGATTAATGGTGTAACAATAACGTACTTTATAATCGACGACATCATAACCTACAATTATGTATTTTTATCTTTAATCTTTAATACATTCGAACCGTGCAATGTTTTTGTTGCATTATCCGTTCACGCTGTACATAGCTGATAGGGATATACATAGATAAGAAATAAAATGTTTAATGCATTTTATTAAAAAAAAAGCCAATGTCAAACATCATCGAAATATCGTTCTTGGGCTGTCGCTGTTTGTGAACTTTGCGTATTTAACGGCGCCATTTAATGTTACAGATTAGAAATTGCAAAACAATTTGCGAATTGTTGCAAAATGACATTATCTCATGGTAATTGATTTCTGGAACGTAAGGCCGCATACCTACAATTAGCTATCAGAAATAGGCGGACTCCCTTTAGCTTTGGCTACACACAAATTGTGTGTGCACTCTATGCTTATTATATTGACCGCACTCTCAATACCGCCGCTTACTTAGAGAGCGCATATCGCGTGACAATCTGAAGCGCTGTAATAACTATTTGCGCTATACATTAGCGGCAGGTAATGTGCAACGTTCTCCCCATATATAGAGTTTTCTGAGTGCATTAATCGTACTGATCACGACTACACGTGCCGTATTACGAAACTTTCATGTAAAAAAAAATCAAGAGAAAGTACGCTTTTATGAGAAAAAACATGGGTGCTAATTAAACAGACTTCTTTTTAATAGCATTATTTGCCTTTAAAAATCTACATCACCTTCCAAATTACTAAGTCAGCCTTTTCCTCTTCCCTAGTCATTTCCTCTGCCACCACTAACAAACGGGCCGACGGTATACGCTCGCGAAGGGTGTTGTGGTCTTTTATAACTCTGT
>DWUN01003358.1:0-12164 GCA_018249975.1 Passova gellias
GATATCATACTTATATAGATATTTTTATTACGACCAGACACAGATCAAACAAATGTGCTCATCACACAAATGTTTGTACTGGGTGGGAATCGAACCCACGACCGCCGGTTTTGCAGTCAGGGTCTCTAACCACTCGACCACGAGGCCGGTCGTGGTCATTATTTTATTAATTTATATTAGTACAGTAACTATACCTATACGACAATCTGAGCTGTATTAGCTTTATACTTTTATTTTATATCGAAATTCGTCGGTGTATTTTTAATTATACGTATTCACTTAACTTGGAGCATTTCGAATGATAATATTATTTGATCAAAGTTCGTAGCAACATTCCAGCGTCCCGCGGCAGAATGGCAAGATAAACTCGGAACTCTCATTCCGATACAATAAACTTCTTCGGGGTTTTTTTTCTCTCTCTCGAACGAATCGAGTGAATATTTTAGAGAAGTTGGTATTTGCGTTTGGATTTCGCGAGAGCTCCACAAATTGTTGCCGACTTTTTATTTGAAATTAGCCAAGTGGCGAACTTCGTAAGGACGAATTGAAATTATTTGAAATGAGTATTTTACAACTTCATAATATTTGTTCGTTTTCGGTTTCAATTTTACCGGAGTTTTTTCTTTTACGGAATCATTTTAACGTTAGTTTTCGTATAAAAGAAATATTTGTATACACGAATATTATGTTAGACGTGACTTTCTCCATCACTGTTTTATTTTAAAACGTAATATTGGATGCAATAAGGCATTGCTGGAAAAAATTTAATAGAATAGTGTTTGATGGTTAATAATAAAATTTTGTAAATACTTAATACAATTTATCCTTAATTCTCCTCATAAAGGAATCCAAAAGCATTGAACATTTCGGTAAATTGTACCAAAGAGAATTAACCGCAACATCCACCATTCCAACACTGCAGTAACATTAAATACCGATAACGATGCCCCATAGAGGATATCAGATACTGGAGCCGCAAATTATAAGTGGGCGGGCGAGCACGGCTCCTTGGGCGCTCGTAATAATATCTGCCAGCGAAAAATGGCACCCGCGTGCAGTCTGCGCGATGCTTGCGCGGCCGCTGCCTAGTAACTACTCGAGAAGAACAACCGTAGTATAAATCGTTATCAGGTTAGCTAATTTCTATCATTTAATCTTTTCGTAAATAACTCTATGTCTCTCTCTGTAAATGAATTCCAGAAAAATTGAATATGTTGTTTCTTTCTTTTTTTCGTCAAATAATACCACCAGGCCAGTTTTTGCCAGGCTGTTTCATTGGGTAGATCAAAAATGAGAAGATTCACAAAATTTATAATATACAGGTTTTATTCATTCTTTTTACGTTCACCTTTCAAACAAAGTTTGAAACAGAATGGAAAATGATAAAATATAATAAATACATATTTAGAGATTACCATCCTCGGAGTTCTTAAGTAATCGGCCAAAAGCTGGTTCTGTCACATTGCTATAGTGAATGCTTTGTGTAATGTTGGCTTAATCATTGTGGTGGGTTGACACACGGATAAAGGTTGAGGTCAAACTTATCATTTCAACGCATCAAGACTGATCTTAGCTGACAATACTATCATATATACACATGATTCATATTGCAATTGCGTTTTGTTATTCTATGACACACGTCTACATATTTTGTTCTTTTCAAAATAGATGTATTTTAAGCTCGTGGCTGGCACACGTTAAAATCCAGACGAACACAATATCGGCTATCCGTCTGATTCCCAGCAGACTGCGAACGCGAGGGCTGAACGAACTAGCGCTAAAACATTAAAGTAACAAAACGCGGTACTGTAGAATAGCACGTGTTTTTACAGCGTCACAGCGAATGAGACCGACGCAAAATTTCATGACCAGTATTGAAAAAGAATCCGTATTTTGATATGTAAAGAATTAGCAAACTTTAGTCTACTTCACTAAGTCGTCCCTGTAAAATTATTTTATCAACAGTAATTTGCAGTTGCAATAGCGAATTTTAGTAGCAAGCAAATGTTTCGTGTATAAGGGACGGCGGAAAGTATAAATACTTATTTATATTATAGATTATAGTTATTCGTTTGTTTTACTTACGGTAACCGGTACTATACCTAGGTAAAAGGTTTCGGTGGTTGGTTTATGGAGTTCAGCAAGCGTTGAATCAAAGCTAACGAAGGATTCTTATTGGAACACCTGTGAGCAATTTCGAAAGGTGAACCAGCGTGAATTCTCTCTATAACACTAATAAGCAACTTCCAAAAGCATTGAAAAAGCCTAGTAACACTACATCTGCGTGTAATTGTTAGAGATAAATAATGCCATTTTTTCAATGAGAAAGGTGTTAAATAACGATTTAGAGAGATAATCTAACTCGTTGTGGAAACAAATTTCCTTTCCCATTTCAAGGACAACATATCCTAATATACCATTTAAAAATATACTGGGACGTTGAATAATGGAAAATATTCGAATTTAAGTTTGTTATCTATCAGATAGGCTACGAAATTAGAATTCGCTTCTTTGTCAAAGGTAATTTACTTCATTTATTCCATCCATACGAATGCTTTATAATGCCTTTCAGCACTAGAAATTGTTTAGCGAGACGCCTCGCTTATAAATAGGGTCTAATGATGCAAGGTAGGCTGAACGCAAATTTATAATAGACATAGAACGCCGATATTACGTTACTACAATAACAGAGTAATTTTTCTTTCACGCTGTCGCTTTAGAAAAACATCCTTTACAAAGTGTAAAACTGGAATTCACCGTTCATTGTTCTGTTTCACAAAGAAAATTCTGAACGTCAAGTGTCAGCCGTGTAAACGATAAAAAATAATGCAAATTCACTTCGAGTCCCATCTCGGGGAATAATGCCCGATCGTTACATAGATAAGGAAGTTTTTCGTTAAATCGAGCCTCTTCCGCTCTTAACGACATTGCCCTTCGTTAAACAGAAAAGTGATTCAGGTAGTCGTTTCTGTTGAGTGTCTTTTTTCATTTCTGCGAACGTTCATAGCATGTTCCAAATGAGAATTTATATTGATATTGCTTCCAGTTAACGTTAAAGGAGGATCCAGTGAATTCTTCAAAGTTTGTCGCAGCTCCGTCGAGTTAGAACGATAAACAAAATATGCTCTTTAAAGTGAGATATTTCGCCATTATGACGCTCTCGAAACGGTGAATGTTCAGCGAAACAAAAGTTTTGAGCGCTAGTGAAGCTCCGCTTGTTTTTATCATAAGAAATAAAATTATTCTCAAGGCGCTAACTTGCTTTATTTAAATGTACAAAAAATGTTGACAAGAGTTGATTGATACACCTTAAAATTTGGAAACAGATTATAATCTCCAGTTACAACTGTAGTCTTGGGTTGTTTTAGCTTCTATATTCCAAATTTTAAATACAAACACTATAAATATTAGGCAAGCTGTGACTGGAGAGGTTGAAGTGGACATTATCATTTTTGTAAGAAAAAGGAATGGTCCATGCTCTTTAAAAGTTCAACCTACTTATCCATCAAATTTACGCATAAATGTCACTATTATGGAGTGCCAATTACAAACATAAGAAATTATTTGTAAATTAAGAACTAAACATTGCTTTTATATTGGAAACGTGCATTTATTAGGAGGTTAGAAATATCATCATTAGGATGGCAGACTATAGCGCCTATACTGAAAGGAGATGCGTGTCCATGCGACGATCAAAAGGGCCAATGGATCTCAATAACTGAAGGAGGATCACGATTCATAGAAACTTACTCTAAAACAGGATCTGATTCAATTATACAAATTTTAAAGATGCAACTAAGCGTGGCTAGTTCTCCGCCGTAGCGAAACCGGCAAATTGTGTGCCGCCGATAGCAAGTTCGTGGTTCCAATGTGATGGCAAGTTCGCTCACTCGCTTTGGAAACGAGCGAGTTTGCGGCGCATTCGGGCGTTCATTTACAGGTGTTTCAATTAATTCATAACGCATTTAATGTAGGTATATTCTGGATACTCAAAAGTTAAAAGATCGTATTTAATATTATCGAAATTCATTAAACTTCATGCATAATATTAAATATTTTGGAGAGACTGTATTGGCAGACAGTTTCACAGATATGCATATTTTAGATTTCATCATATCTGAGATGTGATCAGTAAGCAAGTGCATCATTTCTTTTAGGTTTTCGTGTTAAATCAATATCACAACGAGTATCTGAACTATTTGGTTAATACTATTTAGTGCGGTGCGTCTTGGTTTTTCTCAGCTCGTGCATCCATCCATAGTCGAACCATTGGAGCTATCTGCCTTCTTCCCTAGGAACCAGACGTGATGGTATAATAATAATAATCATCAATATCATAAATTGAAGTTTCTGTAGTTTCTATGATCTCTTAGATTATTGTTGCAACTTTTTGCCGTACAATAAAATATAGCCCAAAATGTATGTATAGTTAATTTTCGTCTTAGTTTGCTATGTTCGTTACGTTATTGTTGTCCTTCGAAGTCATCTGCACAGCCAGCCCGACCTTGACCTACCAATAAACCTGATTTAAAATTTTCCCAGCTTCTCCCGTATTCTATGCTTATGACACCTTTTTACTTTGGGTATATTTTTCAGAAATTGCGCACATTTCCGTCTAGATAACGAAACTTTATACAAAGGACGTGACGAGAATTAAACGCAATACTGTAAGGGGTTCGTTTATGAATACCTACTTTATAAATAGTAATATATGTACAATTTTTATTTGTAACTGAGTAACGTAACGTTAATGAACTGCGCAGAAAATACCGCCGTCTGTACGCCGATAGTTTGTGTTCAGCTAATGCTCTGACCTTTGCGGGTTTGATGGTAAAGAGAAATAGATATTCCCGTAAACTAATAAGTATTATTTGTGACGCACAATGACCTCTTTGTCGAATTCAAAAACGCATTAGGAACTTATCAGATGTGCTAAATATACATATATCGGCGACATCTTAGGTCGATAAAGGGTTGACAAAATGACAAAAACATGGACTGCGATAGTTATACCAATACCTACTGTAATCCAACACTAGTTGTGAAATATAATTTAAACATATGTACTAAATAAGACTTAATAATATTGCATATTAATACATAGATATAATACATATGTACGTATGTTCTACAATGTTACTGTAGTCGGCGTGCAGCGTGTGACATGGACAGACGCTATTATCATAAATAAAGTTAATAGTGATTATAAAATAAACCTCGTACTAAGAAAGTTTCCGTGACCGTAAAGGAAAAAAAAACTTAATTTTAGTTATAACAACCTCATAGCTTCAATTCCGGAAGTGAAACTTTTCTAAGTTTAAACTTGATGGTATATCAAAGTCGGGTAAATTGCAAAAGCGGCTCTAGGCATAATAAATTCTTCATACATTTACATTGAATCGCGTTTAGACTTGTGTGACAGGCACGCCAGCTAGTACTTTGAACGAGTAAGCTGTTGAGGAGTTGAATAGACTGGGCGTTGATGCGGCAGGCAGCTCGCTGCGCTTGTAATTAAATTCATGTCTAATGCTATTGACAATGATTTCATGACCCATTTTTGAAACATAAATTAGATAATTTCATACATTTATCAAAACTGTTCTATTGTTGGGACTTTCGAATCTTGCGCTAATTGTGTTAATTTGTCAATTAACAGTGCGTAAGCGGGCATTTTATATTTTTACAAAAACGTTTAATATATTGTAATGAAAAGGAAACATCTTGAGTGTAAAGAACAAGCATAAAGCTCATCGTTAAATAAAGTCTGCATGTGTTCAAGTCCTAAGAAAAAGGTTTAGTTCCAGTCAACTAGTCGAGTTTCTAATGCTTTCACTTAAGACGCTTGTTGTTGTGAACTTGAACTGTACTGCAATATATTAAGAGCACTTTTAAGAGTTTCAAAGGAAATTGGATACCCATACGTGGTAACGTCGCAAAAACGCAAGGCTATTAAATTTTTAGTGCTCCATACCAGTAGAAAAATCGCATGGAACTTTAGACTTTAGCCTTAATTGGTTTTAATACCAGTTCGTTACTTTAGATTTGTTGGAGTTCATTCGTGTACTTTTGCAAAGTAATAAACCAAGTAGATCGACAGGTAGCTATGTATTATTAATTTTTTTCATTTCTATAATAATTTAGACTTTCAATATAGTTAGCGAAAGACTAAGAGTAGTCATTGAGTATTTTACGTAAAATTAAAATAATGAGTAGATTTTAAACAGTGAAATTAAAATAAATTAAAAATTGTTATGTTATTCCTTCGAATACATCGAACATTTATCAAATTATTGAAAATTTTAAAAATAATATCTTTACCTCTTCAACTTCAATGTGGCCAATCTTCCTGCTTTATGTATAACTTTTATTTAACATTTTTATTTTAACGTTTATTTTCCGTCTGAAGTTTACCGGAATTGATCACAAAATGCTAATCTACTCGTAATCAGTGTTGTACAACGCCCCGTGTATCAGCGTACTGCCTACAATATAATAATTATACAGGACATTAATAGCGTATTGTTTTAGTAACTATTATATATCGCCATAGCCACCCTATACACTATGCTGGGACCTTGAAAGAGTGATGGATTTGTTCAATATTGTGTTCGTGAAATGGAAGAAATTGATGGTCATTGGCGTAACGCGAGTTCCATACGAATTTTTCCTATTTTCCGCCAACTTTTTCAGTTTTTCAGCCCGTCCGTTACATAACATAGTTACGTAAGATTGGTCTACGTTTGAATGGTTGTAATGTTTGACTTTTTGGTTCTTTTATTCGAAATATAAGATATTGCATGATATAAAATGGATAAACATCATTTACAATAAATGTTCGATTTTTTTACGTAATAACTATTTAATTACTGTTTATTAGTTGCAAATGAAAACTAGGTATATTAGATATTACCAGTGATATAAGAAATAAAACTTACGTTCGTGGTCTGGTCGATCGTATGTAGATCTCAGCATTCCTGTAATAAAAAAATAAATCAGTTTAGAGCATCCAAAGGAAGTTATTGAAAAAGCAGTTTTTCATTCTTGCGCTGTATCTATATGAAACAATTTATATTGATAGTTTTAATGCGCTTATTACGAGATGCTAAATATCCAAATTAAATATTTTTGTTTTCGGAAGATTTTATAAATACATCTTTATACATATTTTATGAATTTTCACGTTTAATACTAATAAGCATTCATTTAAACATTAAATTTATCAAAGGCATCGTGCTAGTATGCTTAACAAACAATTCTAACCAACAGCCGCTAACAGGAAATTACCATCTAAAACAGACAATGAATTTATTTCCATTCGTCAATTAAGTGCATGTTGTCCAATAAGGCAGGGCTTACACTACGCGATGAAAAGGATTCACATAATTTTTAACATAGTTCTACACATAGTGCAACAAATCGCGTTATATATGTATATTCTATGTTGTAAGTTGCACATTGTGTGTTGTAAGTTGCATATTGTGTGTTGTATATACATACATATATTATGTCGTTTACTTGCATGGCACAACCATAAAATATGCATCATACGCACATGGCCATTTAGAGTAGAGTACGGTTTTTATACGGCATTGTCACTTTTCCACATTTCGAAAGCACAAAGTGACACATGAAGAGGACAAAATAAATATAATCGTTAAAAAATCTCTTCTCTCACAATGTTATTTAATAGGTACATGTTGATGTTGAAATAGGGTATGGAATTTAAAAACGGGCGATTGGTCTCTACAGATGTATGTAGTTCTATGAAAATATTTCCATAGTGTGATCTCGGTGTAAGCTCATTCACCAATTAGGTCCGTTCATAACCTCAATCCATACGTTTGGCGCGCATTGGTGCCTTGACAACCGGTAGTGGTGCGTGCTAATTGCTCGCCTCCTATGCCAGGCGGCATTTTCTACTATTTAGCACCTCTATTGTACCATCATTGACAGTTGGTTAACTGAACTGTGTAGTTTTGGATTTAGAGGAAGTTTAACCATTTTATGGCTGTGAATCAAATTATTTACAATGATATTAATACGATATAAGTAGTGCAAATACCTATTGCTAATGATGAATACAAATATCGAATATGCTAAAAATTAATACAGTCGAGATAGGAATTGTTAAAAGGAAGTTTCAAAGAAATTTTTGTTTGTTAAGCTATGCAGTTGATTTATATTATAGCAATTTACAATATAAAAATTGTCTTTTCAATTCTTTCAAAGTTGTACTCGATTGTACTTTTGACTTACTCGTGTATATGTGTAACGCAATTGTAATATCAAAAGAAATATACTGGTTTAGTGAAACTTGGCCTTGAGTGAGGTCATTTAATTAGTAGTTAATGAAACAAAATATGTATTGTCTGGGTGACTAAAACGGATATCATGATGACTAAGCTTTATCTAATTTATTAATAATTATTGAATTGCTATCAACATTTATTTAGGAATGCAAATCATGACCTGTTTCTATAAGTATATATAACGGACTTAAAAGAGTATTATGCAGCCATAACCTGTCTGAAAATAAATAGCTTTTGGTTTTAAATGCGCATGAAACCTGTAGTTTTATATTTTTGTACAAAATAAGCAACTATTTTCATAAGGTAGACACATCCATATACATACGAGTACATATATTAGCACTAAGTACCAGAGCAACATGACAATAAAGAGATAAACACAACCGATCCTTTGCTTTCGAAAGCGGTGCCACTGCGGGCTGTCCGTATCGCGTACATATTTGGTAACAGCGGCCATTCTGGCTACCTCTGTATGGAAGCCGGTCTTGAACCGTATATGGCGCTGTGTTCCATTCTACACTCGGTACAATCGGAGATACTGTATCGAAGTTTAATGCACGTTTATAAATAGGACTTAGACACGTGAAATGGTATGTAAAGGTCATCTTGACATCTTTAAATGGTGAACATTTGATGTATGTATTACATTATTGGATCAAAAAAAGTAATAATGTTGGTATGAAAGTGTGAATATACAAACAAATCTATTCATAGAAAGAGTAAGTTTACACATTACTTTTATAGCGAGTTAATAAAAGCTTTAGTTAAGAAATTCTACTTCACTTTCATAGCGACACGTATGATTAATATAAGCATTTGATTAATTGCTTTGATAGTAAACCTTGCTTTATCTCGTACCACCCGACCAATGCACAGAAAACGCTTAGGAACTTTTCAAATGGGTGATGGACTGATAAAATCATCACTAAACACTAAATTGCAAGGAGGTAGAGCCCTGAATCAAGCATTTACAATGAGGAGACACCGCTATTGAATTCACGATTTTTTCTGGAACGAACAGACAGCGATTCGTCTGTGTCCAGTCTGTAAGGTGTAAGTAGGCACGTAACTACTCGTGTTGTTCAAAATGCGTAATTGTCTTGTATATTAAAATTACTATTGATTATTACCCTATTTTCTACACATAATACATCTGATATGGAAGTTACGTGATTATACCAATACCACCGCCACACCTATTTCTGCCGTGGAGCAATTGTTTTTACAATTTGTGTTTCGTTTTGAAGGGTGTGGTTGCCGGTCCACGCGTATACTAGAGGCGACCATCTCAGTCCTGAAGAGTAGTGACGCATCTGTGACAGACCTCTGATAGGGTGGACACTAACGAATACTAACTGCACTTACACTAACAAACACTAACTGGGCTAATACTACTAACAGTCCCATTCCTGCAGTCCTGTTACTAACGAATACTCACCAACTAATTCTTATTAACACCTATTAACTTAATTCACACTAACAGTCCCATCCCTACAGCCCTATGGGGGTCTTTTGCAGATGTCCATGGGCGGCAGCGGCCATTCGTGACTGCTGCCAGCTCGTTCACTGGTCTCATAATGTAAAAAAAAATACTAAATCTAAATATTACCCATTACTCGCTATAACGGTGAAGGAAAACATCGTGAGGAAATCATGATACCTATGTTATAAAATACATATGTATATAATGTTTCTGAGGTGTGTGAAGTCTACCAATTCGCACTTGGCCAGCGTGGTACACCTAAAGCCCTATCGCTACGAGAGGAGCTCTGTCCAGCTGTAGACCAATAAAAGGGTAGGACAAAGTAGGTACCTACCTACTTATTTCTATCTACAAAACCCGTTTAATATGTTCTACTCAACCGCGGCATAGACTAATCGCTTCTGGCATAGACTAATCAGAACTATAGACAAAAACAATTTACCGAGACACATTTGAAAGTGGCCATTACTCCACTGTATCGTTAATAAATGTTCACCGATTAATATTTATGCACAACTATTTCACTTATCTCTGTTGAAGTTGTTTAAAGATAAGCAAGGCACCTTACATTGTATGGTCTATAACAATCTTGAGTTATTTTCAAACCCTTTTAATGTTAGGCTTCGCTTCTCATAGCATTAACGGTTTTCAACCCCCTCGCCGTTATGCAGAGGGCTCTAGGATCGTCAGTGGAACGCACTTGTGTTCTCCTAACGCCTTGGCTGGTCCCGGATAAAGCATCTATCTCATCCTACACCTCTCTGTGCTAACGACGGCAAACAGCCACAAAGACAAAGAGATTTATTTTACACGAATATTGGTACATATAAATACGTTACAGGATTATAAGTGCGAGCCATATTTTGCCTTTTACGGCGTACCTACAAATTTAAGAAATGGAAGTATATGTTACAAATTATTACTGATTTATTAAACTACAATTTACACACATGTATGATATTTAAAATAAACACAAAACCGTGGCTCTGGTACCTGGAATTGCACATATCAAGACCCGGGGCTCACATTGGCTTCGGTGCAATGTAGGTAGACCAAGAGGACACCAAGGAGAAGACCAAGGAGAAAACCTCTCACACGCGCCGTTGTCCTTCCCTTGGTTCCTGGCTGGGCAGTTACAGCTCCCTCTTTAGCCCCCCACAACCCCTAAAGCGTCCTATCAATCGCCTCTTACAACAGGCTGGAGTTCCCGTAGCTTTAATCTAGTCCCGAGCTACGCGGACACACGACAAGTGCCTACCCACTTCGTTCTTCAAGATTACTTTAACAATATTAAAATTCATGCCATTGAATCTGTATTATTTTGTAACTATATAATAAACCGTTAAAACCGTTAAATCTTTTTTTCTTAACAAGCCGCTACGAATGAGGAGGGCAAGGGCTAATGACATTATTCCAAAGTAATTTTAATCTGTTCTTACATACAATAATTAAGATTATCTTCACTAAGGGTTTTAGAGTTAATTTTTTTTTTGGCTGCATAAAACTGTTAATGCAAATGAAATGCCAGGCAAAAGGATACCGAAATTTAAAAAGAGATATTCGAAAAATTTGTTTTTAAGCTGTTTTTTTTATCGCGAAATGATCTTTTCTAATCTGTACTGCTTATGGATTTGACAAACAAGTTATTAGCTAGGCTTAAGCAACGCATAGGGTTTTTTAATTAAGTAAACCTTTAATACCGCTTACAAAACATTTGTAGATCAATTTAAAAGGTATTTTTGACAAACCTCAAAGAATGTTCATTTTTCATTGTTTGATGTATATTATGGTGATATATCTCATCTACACAAAACTACCTACAGTTAAGCGTGACCGTGCGGTCATGGCTTACATGAGTGACTGCTGCAAATTTTCACAAGCTTTATCATAATTTGGACAAGCCGTAGAACTCTGTTATTACCATTATACCTACAATATAACTAACTAGCTTTTGCACGCGACTTCGTTCGCGTGGCATAGACTTTGCAACACTTGGAGTATTTCAAAATAAATTATAGCCTACATGTTGCCGAGGTCTAATAGCTATATAACAAAAAAGTTTCATCAAAATCCGTAGAGTAATTTTTGTGTTAAAGCCAAACAACAGACAGACAGACAAAACTTAACATCACGCCTGTAATCCCCGGAGGGGTAGGCAGAGGAGTATAGTGCACCCCCACATTTCACCAAAATTTTAAAAATTATATTCTTTGGCTTGTGTTACTTGTGTGAAGACCTCTAGGGGTATTTTTTTTAAATGTACAGAATTGAACTCTGCTACAGTTTATAATACATATCTATACTAATATTATAAAGCTGAAGAGTTTGTTTGTTTGTTTGTTTGTTTGTTTGAACGCGCTAATCTCAGGAAC
>DWUN01003359.1:0-12163 GCA_018249975.1 Passova gellias
ATAAAAACCGACTTCAAATAGTAAACTATTCTAAAACAAATCAATATGCACTAAAAAGTAAACAAATAATTCAAGGTGCCATTATTATTATTCTTGGAGTCGGTGTCTGCCAAGGGCTAGCCAGCCGTAAGAAGGGCGTACCTTGGCTGAAACCGACTCCAAATATAGGCAAGCGTTCTAATTGTATAACTTAATGTCGATCAAGCCGAGACGGAGACTACATACTTACATACCATCATACCAGGTCCCTAACGGGGTAGACAGAAAGCACCGAGTGCCAAATATCTCGGTCCTTACAAACCTGACGTGCTTCGTCTACAGTCGTGTTTAATAACAATGTTTTCTTTAATTTCCAGTTTAACCATCAACCACGACGGACCACCCATAAACCACTGCAAAGGTAGTCACGTGATGAGCATCAGATACAACGCAATGAAACACGCGAAGAGCTGGTCTACATGCAGTAAGCTGGCTCTCAACCGATACTTGCAGTGAGTAAATTAATGTGGAAGAGTAGTTTTGACACTAAAAATATCTGTTAAACTTCATTCATTATTTCGATTAAATAATAAAAATATGCGCAAATTAGTTATGTTATATGTCAAACTTATTGAAGCTATTGAGTGATAGTTTATTTTCTATTAGATATTAGTGTTTTAAACAATACACTAAAAAAATCTTTATTCATTGCAGAAGCGGCAAATCTTGGTGCATTAAACCTGAAGAAGACAAGCTCACATCCTTCGGATACTAGTCGTATATGATTATATTATAATACCTCAATAACTATACAAAGCTATGTGATATTAGTATAGAATAAATAAATGTTTTGAATCAACCCTTCTATTATTTGACTATTGGATACGTTAAGAGGAACGTATCCAATTTTCTCTTTATGAGAAAATTTAAGTTCATATTGAACCATACTGGCCAAGTAAAGAAAATGTCACACAACTTAAAGAAGGTTATGGATAGCTTATGGTGTGTAAATAGCCTCCAAATCTCTTCCGTCAACTTCATAGCAACATTGAATCATAAAATGAAAATACATATTGCTTGTAAAGTCAAAGATGAGTGCCAGGATTTGAAATCAAACGCCCGAAAACGAAGTCTTAAATCCAAACAAACATCTACTTGTAGGAGTTACCTAACTCATAATGTCTAGATTATAAGAATATTGTTTTAAATATCTAGCCCTATTAATAATGGATATTATTACCCTTACGTACCGTATTTATTAATGTTTTACACAACACGTTCTGATTACGTCCTTCAATAATAATCGAAATTTGAAATGGTTTAATTGTATCGCAGCGCTATCTATAGTAGAATAAGTGAAGTTTATCAAGCAAATAGTCCTTATAAACAGTGCCTAATTTGTCAATTGCAATATCACGTATATGTATATTGCTATAACCAAACATCGGGCGTCTTTTAATATCAAAGAGTAGATTAACTGCCGCTTTTTTCTCCTAGCCTACCATAGCCTACCATAGTTTGACAGACACAAATAGCCGACAAATTATTACCATAAAAAAGTTCAACTTTAATACTAATAAAACGATTTGAAAACGTACGTACCAATTACATTGTAGCGCAAATCAAGTATAGGTATTATGTAAATGCGAGATTATTTCTTCATGGAAAGCGCTGAGGCGTACAGAGCTTTGTTAACACACGCAAGGAACTTTCTCTCATAAACAAAAGACAGCTAGCATTTTCTAATAGATTTGGAATACGGTTTTGTACGGTTTCCACTTCAGGCACTACTGTGATTTGGAGCCGTTGTATCTTTATACATCTCACTGTTGAGCATGGGTCCCTACGCATTTGCAGTATGCTTCACCATACTTCACTATGCTCTGTTATGCGTATTGATAGTTATACAGGTTACTGGACAACCCGTGTACCTACAAGACGTTTTAAATCGCCTTAAAAGTTTATGACGATGTTTAACGACTGTTATCAACAGCGATAGCTCAATGGACGAAAAACGCGAAAAGTGAAAATTTCCCTCTATTGGTCACCCATACAAATAGCGACTGCGCTCTGTTCTGCTAAACATTGCAAATGCGTACACTACCCAGTGTCTAAGGATCTTAACTACTAATTTGGGTGTTAGGTTCGATTCCGATATAACACAGATATGTGTCATGATCACGAATATTTACTCTGTCTTCTGTGTTTTATTATTTAAAGGGTCCTTTTATTTAGACATATGTACCTATATCTAGTTTGTTAAGCTTCTAGTTGCCGTAATATAGGCTCTGTCTAATTTAAGATCAGATTGCCGTGTGTAA
This sequence comes from Passova gellias, assembly GCA_018249975.1. Classification (NCBI taxonomy): domain Eukaryota; kingdom Metazoa; phylum Arthropoda; class Insecta; order Lepidoptera; family Hesperiidae; genus Passova; species Passova gellias. The sequence continues at coordinate 2,301 of DWUN01003359.1, forward strand.
AACTGGCTTAAGATGTATTTTTTTTATTGTTTCTGTAAACAACTTACACTCTCGTCCGTTTGTCCGTCATTAAATCGCTTCAGTAATATACCGCGGGCACTTTAAACTATATATAACTTTTACTCGTTCGTACGTTTATTAACTTTCGCCGGTTAAAGCCGCTTTATGCTCTAACTGTTATGTAGCCACGTGTTCGGTGATGTCACACTTTCAAGTTAGAATTTTCAAATGCGAAGATTTTTCTATGTAAACATAGTACCTGTAGGATTAAATGTAGATTTTTTTTCATATGGTATTGGGTACAAATAACTCTAATACATACATGAAATTTAATTACTAAACAAGTTTTAATTTTCAGTTCAAACTAGCGTCATCATCACTACATCGTATAAAACAAAGTCGCTTCCGCTGTCTGTTCCTATGTACACTTAGATCTTCAAAACTACGCAACGGATTTTGATGCGGTTTCTTTTTATAGATAGAGTGATTCAAGAGGAAGGTCTATATGTATAGATAGCATTTGCCCGCGACATCGTCCGCGTGTAACAGTGTCTTTGGGCACATTTTAATATTCTAGGACACACAGCGGTTTATAATTCTGTACTATTTGCAATAAAAGTATACTAGAAAATTAAAATGCTGCTTACAGTCAACTATTCCACGCGGACGAAGTCGCGGGCAAAAGCTAGTAATACGTAATGCGATTTAGTAATCAATTTCAAATAGATAGGCAGAGACGTGAATCCGTATTCTGATTCACATTATACTCGTAATTATTATTTTAAGCGCGCCAGGTTTGCAAGGACAGAGATATTTGGCACTCGGTGCTTTCTGCCTACCCCGTTAGGGCTACCCCTGGTGCGATGTTATCTTGTTGTTGTTGTTGTCGTATTCTGATTCATTTCTATGTGCATTCGTGAAATAACCGGCAATAAGGCTGCACTCGCGATATATTAAAGCACTTTCGCTTCAAATGGAACAACTTTCAGTTTCGCGTTACAATTGAATACTAACATGGTTACTGCGAGATGGACAGACAGATGTGACACGAATTTATATCGTATTGTTTTCGTTTTAACAAAAACTTTCGTAGAAATATTTTTTACATCAAAACATTAGTTTAATTACCTTTAATGGTGCAGATGCAAGTTTTAGATATTAATTTAAAACAAAGATTAATAAACCGACAGAGAAGGAAAACATCGCGAGGAAACCTGCACAACTTAGAGTTGTTATAAAGTATATGTCTGAGGTGTGTGAAGTCTACCAATGCGCACTTTCCTAGCTTAAGTGGTAGAAGCTTAAAACTCAAAGACAAAAACAAACACGTTTTATTTATCATACATGTAAGGATCGAAAAACAAGAAAAGTATAAATATATAACTTTGCTTAGTAGATCCTTTGTTCCGGATATGGACAGTGAACATAACCCTTGACCCATAAACGAATTTTCACCGACCCAAAGGCAACTCCCGTTATAATATATAACACTTTCATTATGACAGTAAATGGACAATGAAAGACAAAAGCGCAACGGTAACTTGTCACGGTTGGAAGGGACGTGCTGACGGAATTATAGTCTCTATAGCCATTGAAATAAGGACTATGTGTAGCTACAATTATGCAAATTGTGTGACAGTTTGATTGCGACGTTCTTGTTCGTATTTTAATAATAATTCCAGCAACGCTCGGTGGGTTTTCGGATACTTTCAAGTTATTAAATCGTACTTAGTGTTGAAGATTTGAATCATACAAGCTCAAATATGAATGGATTGCTTTAGAGACTCCGCAGTTTTGGTAGGTAAAAATCGTATACAATTCTAACGTACATTTTGTAAGTAAGATATATTATTAAAATTCCCACCGTCGTAACCAAATCAATAGGTTTGAATGCTGGACACAAATTATCGAACTCTGACTGCACAAAGTTATGTGAATTCGAAAAGTCAAATGCTATGATAGATTGAAACTTGGAACGTAATGATCTAGTAATGAAATAGGCAAGTCATTTATAAATACAATTATATTGTAATTATACTCAAATTTGGTAGAAAAAATGCTTTCTCGCCGAAACATTGATAATATTATCAGGAGAAATTCAAAATACTTTTTTACATTTACTTTAATAGAAGTATCTACCGTTATAGTAATCATAATTAAATTTATTAAACGCATTTAACTTTGTTAAGTCAGAAATGTGTCGAAATTTGAACCCAAACCTCTCTAGGCTTTGCGAATGTAATGTAGTGTAATTTGAGCAAATTCCTCTGTGGAGATGCATTCGGGCGAACTAGCTCACGACTTACTCGTATTGGTGTTGCAAGACGAACTCATGATACAATGAGATTATCGACTGCGCAAGATACCTGGTACAATGTAAGGTCCTTAAACTGTAATCTTCATTCGAAGTAATTAATAAGAATAATAAATTTTAAAGAAAATTTCTCTGATTATTTTTGCAAGGTCAGAGATATTTGGCACAAGATGCTTTCTGTCTACTCCATTAGGGACCTAGCGTAATCTTTGTTTGTTTCTCAGATTTTTCTGTAAATCAATTTGACTGGCATAGTGGTCAAAAACCTTAACTGTTAAGAAGTCGTGGTTTCGATTCCCGTCTAAAGCAAACATTTGCGTGACAAGCACAACTCGTTTTTCTGTATCTGAGTGTAAAAAGGATAGCGATATGAGTATTACAGAGTATGAATTTTGAAATATATTAACTGTCAATTTACCATAAAACAGGTATTCAATTGTATAATGTGTCCTAATTATTATTACGGACGATAACGGAACGCTAACGAAACGGTAACGCAACGGTATCGGAAGCTTAACGATTTACATTAATTCTTAGTGCATTTAATAGGTTTTACGGCTTACCACGCTATCGTATTTGATATACTAATAATGGTATACAATAGTATCTGTTGGAAATCAAAGCTCTGTCCTAAAACTGTTCGTGAGATGAAGCTTTCTCATGTGGTAGAGTTTCCGAGATCGATATAACAATGCTGCGTAGAGAAAGGCTCACAATAGCGGCTCGCATTTCACATACTAGCCTCCATATTAACAAAAATACGGCATGCATGGAAACGAATTTAAGTTTTATAATAATAACTGGGGACAATTCCACACACGGCTATGTGACTCCAAATTAGGGAATTTAATGCCTGTGGTAGTATGGTAACCGGACAGCTGATATAAATATATACATACAATAAATAGTTGTATAGCTATTTTATTACGCCCAGACATAGAACAAACAAATATGCTCGTCACACATGTTTGTCCTGCGTGGAAATCGAACCCACTAACCTCCGGTTTTGCAGTCACGGATTCTAAACACTCGATCACGAGCCCAGTCGCAATAGGAATATACATATGTTTATATAACAACTGTCTGACCACTATAACACAATATGACAAATAATAGCCTTACCTAATATGACAAAATGGATATAATATGTGAAGTTATTCTTGAAACTAACATTTTGCTTTATCAAAAGAATTGTTAATTAATTCTGCATATATTAATACGCTGACTGCTCTTATACCAACACTTATAAAATGATATAACAATCAATATAACTATTTATTCATTTATGTACACAAATATAGACCATATAGGAAAGAGGACTGCACATAGGTACTGCTTATTTCTCTAAGAAATTTCTTCCAGCAGACCTGTAAGAGACAAAGAGGTCACGGTATGGTAGATTGACATGTACATACATAACAGTACATAGACTAACTAATTAACGTATTTATGACGTCTCCATTGTTTATCTGTTCCGATTTGCTCCACATGTAATTGTCGGACTGGAACTCCTGTTTAGACATGATTTTCACTATTTCACAATGAAGCCTGCATCCTGTTAAAAAAGTAATCCATTTTTGAATTTATATTTTCGTTGTACCTTTTACAACAATTCTGTAATGCCGAAAATAACTTTATTCGTATATTGGCCATACCGTTGCTCCACGCAATGGGTTTCTGGTTCGATTTCCGATTGAACACACACATTACAAATAAATCTGGATTCTTCTCGATTATCTGTATACTCGTAATTATTTTCGTGGCATTAAATATCAAAGCTAAATTTCAATACCTTGAAACGATTTATATACAGTTATCTGATCTCATGAAGTCTACCTAGTAACAGATTATTAATTTAGAAACTACAAGTTTCATTGGTAGCTATTCAAAGTCCTCAAAATATGTAGTAATTAAAATTCCCTACAAAACATTAATATGCACATAGCATTGTATAAGCAATTTTCTCATACCAAATGTATAACACACACTTGATGCGAACCTCTCATGTTCAAGTAACTCTTTTCTTTAAAATAACATCAAAATGTAACACCAGCATAGACATTCTGACATATCCACCCCTACCAATTCTAACTCCGTTCTAAATCAGCTGCACCAAACAGCGCAGTCGTGATCCGCGAAACAAAGAGAACTGCCGCGGCCGGTATTAATAACAAAATAACATACAAACCTAATAAAATCGTAAATAAATACACATAAAAATATATTACAATGAAATAAAAAAAATTTAATATTAAACGGCAATATTTCGTACATGGCTGTACAATGTTATTTACGCACCGATTGTAATTAAAAAAAAAAACAACAAACTTCAGTTGCGAAATTTGCGCGGGAAAGTTTTCAACGCTGTGAATTATGAACTTTCAAAATGTTTGCGTTATGTTTACAATTATCTATTGTTAAAAAGTATAATGATAAGTGTGAAATGGTTTTGTTTTGTACAATTATGGTTTAATTAAGCGTATTTTTTTGTAAAAATCGTTATGTATTGGCGGCGAGTGATCCTGGTTGCTGCTGTTTCGTCCATCATGAATGTGGGAACAGAGGAGTTCGGGAATTATGTAAGTTATTGTTCATTCAATATATATATTTTATGTTATTACAAAGCCGTTTGTAAAATTTTAATTCTTTTTATCGGCTCGGATATTTGTCAAGAATATACTAAGAATTAGTTCTTGTCATGTATTATGTTATTCTGTATTTATGTCAAGTACTTACTTATGTATGGAACTAAAAAATACATTGTGTAGGTATGCTAGAAATAAGAAGTGTAGAACCTCAAATGTAAACAAATATTTTTATCGAAAAAAAAAATAAAAGTCACAACGTCGTTGAGCTGGTTTTGATGCAAAAACATTAAAAAAGACAGGTTTCATAAACGGATACATACAAAAAGGCAGCCTTTTTTATGTTACTAATGAACATAACACAATATCGTGTGTGATGATTCGCTTACAAACTTAACGTGATCCATAGTAATAGATTTTTTTTTGACTGAGGAAACTTTTAAAAGTTACCGCGATGCCTTGGTAGGGACACCGGCTTATTTTTTTATTTATTTATTCTTTACTACACCATGAAAGAAGTGGTGTAAAAGGTGGACTTAACGCTAATAGCATTTTCTGCTAGTCTACCAGTTTGGGCCAAAGAGAAAACATAGTAGGTAGTAAATTAAAAGAGAACAAAAAAGGAGAAGTAGATAACAAAATAGTAATAATAATGACGTAGAAGATAGAAAACAGAGAGATACACATATACAAAGTTATAAGAGAAAGAAAAGATGATCTAATTATATACACGCCGCCTGTGTAGAAATTTACCTACTAAAACTCCTTCAGTGATCTTTCTCTGCATTGGTGGAAGTCTTCGCGCTTTCCATACATAACGCACCAGTGTCCTTTAGCGCGGCACCCTTTTAAGGCTTTTTTCGGGACGGTCGAGTCCCACACATACCGTTGGCCTTCCCGGAGACCCTGGTGAAAGGTTTGCTCCCAATCTAACCGCCCCAATCCGGAAAGCCTCCTTATCTCCTCTTAAGATTCTAGTTGCTACCATCTTTAACTAAATGCAATTTTTTTAAGCGATTGTAACAGATACAAAATATGAAAACAAATAAAATCACTATGTTGCTAAAAAAAAGTCTAAGTTAGCTTCCCAATAGTATTTGTAAAAATCCCTTAAAACATTGTACAAAAAGTATGATAAGCGAATACTTAGAATAAAAAACATAAATAGGGTAGATATTTATCTTACATCCAAACTGAAAAAAGAAATACTCATTTTACAAATTGCAATCGAATCTTCTGGCTTCGGTTTAGCATTCAGGGTCTTTAACCTCCTGACCAAGACATCAATGAATAAGTGCTTGGTAAGCGGTAGGCTGCATCGTCTCTTTCCATCAGGCGAGACAGCAGACAGAAGATCACACTGTGAAGTCAGCATAGCGACAGATGCTCATTAGGATTTAGGAGATGGGAGTCATCTAATCGATTCGGACCCGTGTGGGCTACATTACATCCCGTATCCTGTAACTGAGCTGGCTACATCGGTGACACCGAGGTCAAGGCACAATTGAGACAATGAAAGGAATTTGTTGAACGTCGCTCATATTAGAATTCTAAGCTCTATATCTGAGGACCTTGAACCACGTGGTCGCGCTATTGTCTGTAATAGGTTTATTAACTCTTCCACGCGACCCCGCCTTCTAGGTGCGCTAGCTAGCAAAGAGAATTTTGCAATTAGCTGTCAGTTATTTTTTTTTACGCAGCCGCCGGAACGTTTCGTTGACATCGCACATCGCACTTGTCGGAATGGAAAATGAAATGAAATTTCTATTAGTATTCAACGAACATCAGTAAAAGTTCGAATATACACTTACTTTTGCGCGAGGAAACGTGAGCTGCATTATAGCAATTGAGAATGAAACGAAATCACAAAATTCGTCTGTTCTTTGTGTTAGCATAGAACTTTATTTCGACTTTCGTAACGGACGTGCAGATAGTACTAATATAGAAATTGTCATTAATTCACTTGTTTTCATGTTTGGAATTACTAATCTTCTTATCTAAAATAGCAGTTGATTTTTCATCTATTGAATTGAAGTTGAAGTGTGAACTTGAAGTTGAAATTACAGTTCAAGTTGAAGTTGAAGATGAAGTTGATGTTAATGATTACGATGATGAAATAATAACAATAGAATTACAACACATCCTGCAAAGAAGAGAAACATACTCTGAAAAACTAAATTTGGCGCTATTATTTTTAACTTAAAATTTGTGAGTACAGAACGGATAATGCACAATAAACATTAAAAGTTATCCGGCATCACTAAAATTAATTATATCAAACGAGCTTTATATAGTTCAACTTGTTCAGACTCATAATGCGCCATTAAATTTGATTAGAATCTATTGCGCTGCAAACATCAATCTTTCGAAATCCACAGTGGGAATGTATACACGTATATATCTATATAATACATGTGACAGTTTTATTATTTATTATTCATTTATTTATTTACTCGTCATTGTAACTTTGGGGACTACAAAGGACGAACTTAAAATAACACAAATACAAAGTTATAAAATTGGATAAAAACTGAAGAAGGCATAGACCATAGGCAGTCTTATCGCTAAAGCAGCGATCTCTTCCCGACAACCTAAAAATACAGTTTGCGTGAAAGATAAATAAAATGGGCATGGTGTACAAATAGCCAGAAGGTTTTGAGTGCAGGCAGAGATCGTATAATAAGGTATAATAGTAATAAAGGTATGTAGTTGTAATAAAGGTCACAGCGTAGGTAGGGGAAGGATAATACATGATAAATATAGTTGAAAAGGAGGGATTTTATGTTTCAAATTTTAAACACTAAATAGGACCATTGTCCTTCTAGTTCCTTACGTGAAGGACATTCGAAAAGGTTCACCTACGTCCTCTCCCCAAATACGAAACCTGCTTTGAATATTAATGTACAGCTCGCTAAAATATTTTGACAAAATCCGGTTCACTTTTTGTCACCAAAAGATAATCATGGTAAATGACGGTACACGTCTTTTTAAACGGTCCCACTGGTGGGATACAGTCAGTATAGACTGCTAAAGTGGTAATTAATGGCTAAATGGGCTAATAAAAGACAATCGCAACTGTCAAACGGTTAATGACCCTGATGTTACCTACACAGCCTAAAATAGAAAAGAAAGTGCACTAAGATTTTCCTTGTTAAGCGCTAAATTATATAAAACTGCGACCAAGGTATAACGAAATCGATTTTATAATATCGTAGAGAAAATTACACAACTGTCCCACATTTCCTACTGGCAATTGTAATCGTATACTCCAAATAAAATCGATTTTTTACTGTAACCATTTATGATGCAAGATCTATTTTGCGATATTAGTTCCGTATTATATTTTTCGGTTAAAAACACATTAGTAACGATTTAGAATCGATTTGATGAATGTAGCTACATAAAATATTTAATATACGTTTAGAGTAATTGTCAAGCACATTTCAGTCTGCGGTAGATAATAATAAGCCAATTGCTAAGTAAACATGATTGGTGAGCCGGTGGTCGTGGGTTCTACTCCCATTCAGAACATTTACGAGCGTGCACCTGTATTCGTTGTATATATATGTATGTATTTAGACATTTATATAATTTATGCACATTATCAGTTATCTCGTAGCCTAGAACCGGCTTTGCCTGGTGTAGGATCAGATGGTCGTGAGTGCCTGACCCAATATATTATTATTATTATGTATAATATTATATTGTAAATAGCTAAATATAAATTGGGAGCACCCATTATGGTTGTAATAATTTGAACACTCATAAAGTTACACATATTATGCCTCTTACGACCAACTATGTAAATCGCATAATATTATCCATCGGTACTCGATACTAATATTATGAATGCGAAAGTGTTTGTTTGTCCTTCTTTTACGTGAAAACGGAGCTATGGATCGATGTGATTTTTGGTGTGGAAGTAGTTGAAGGGCTGGAGAGTGACATAGGCTACTTTGTTTCGTGGAAAAATATCTCGTTTAGTGGGAAAATACGTATTAATTAAATAACCGTTATAGATGGCGTTACAGGCGTAATAACGGTGTGACGTGTAAACAAAATAAATAATATCGGAGTGTCTGTTTCTACTATTAAAATAACCGCTTTTTACTAAATGCATATGTATGTATACACGGTACATATACCAAAATAACGTTTTTTACAATTGTTGTCTGCCAGTCTGTCTGTTTGTTCCGGCTAATCTCTAGAACAGCCCGACCGATTTTGACAGGACTTTTACTGACAGATAGCTGCTATAATAAGGAGTAACTTAAGCTACTTTTATTTCAATTTAAATTCAAACGCGGACGAAGCCACAGGCACAGCTAATACTAAAAAAATAAGTCAAGACCTCCTTGACATGCGGTTTCCAACAACAGAATTAATCGTCCATCACATTGCATACAATTGCACATTCATAACTCTAAGCTCTCTCGAGATAAAATAGGTATGTGAACAAAACAACATCTATGAGAAATTATAGACCTAGAGCTCAACACGCCAAACGCATAAAGTTAACAAACATGTATATATTTTTAACCCCTTTTTTATTGTTTCACTATTGAATATAGATCTCTTCTCAATGTGGTATAAAGTAAGGAAGTTAAGAAACACAAGACCCAATAAACTTCTGTGAACTGCACTTAACCTTGATAAATGATGTGATAAGACCAATCCATGCTAATATTATAAATGAAAAAGTGTGTTTATTTGTCAAAACGGAGCGACTCTGTGTTGACGTGACCGAAGGACGAATTGATCCATTCGCGCGTATGTAATAATATATTTGTTTATGTTGGTACATATTTGCCACGGAACAAGTCGGTAGGTGTGAACGACGCTTTAGTCGTTTTTACATCTGAGAAGAACAGCATCCACGACCTACCAAATTATGTTTTTTTACACTAAGTAGCCTAGCAAACAGGCAGACGGACCACCTGATGGTAAGTGTTCACCCTCTCCTA
>DWUN01003360.1:0-12162 GCA_018249975.1 Passova gellias
AAATTCTTTTACCATTAGAATCCTACATTATCCCCGATGAACATAGGCTATATTTAATACGAGAAAAAATAGGATAATTTTTATCCCGAAATTCCCACGGGATCTAAAGCTCCGCGGGTAATACCGCGATGCACAGCTCGTATAAGATAAAAATAATCGTATTGGCACAATGAATCCGGTTATTAAATAGAAAGTTAAGGTGTTGATATTCAACCTTGTAACGACATGCGAGCAATATTTACCTATAGAAATAAATAAATATTTACTAAGTAGATTCATTCATTACATAATATAAAAAGGGCGAACTAAATGATACCTTTCTTTCCAATGTTCCAAATGTGCTCGACATTTTATTTGTTCTAGATGGGCATCGAACCCACAGGCTCCGGTTGCAGTGTTACGTATAAATAACATCATCATCATACCAACACGGCAGGTCCCTAACGGCGTAGGCAGAAGGCTCCGAGTACCAAATATCTCTGTCCTTGCAAACCTGACGCGCTTCGTCTACATTCATCACTGTTTTCATGCATACACGCCGGTTTTGGAGACTCTTGACTCCCTCGTCAGCCAGTGTCTGACCTACTTGGTCGAGATAGGACAGCCTAGGTCGCCCGCGGCGCGTGCATTCTTCAATACTCGCATTGTATATCTGCTTTGTCATTCTTTCATCATCCATTCTATCCACATGTCTAAACCAACGTATAAATATTCTAGCTGACCCGGCAAACGTTGTTCTGCCATATAAATTATTTGTTATTGCTGCTCCTATCCTATTCACCTTAGCGTGATATTATATAGCCTAGAGCCTTCCTCGACAAATGAGCTATCTAACACTGAAAGAATTTTTCAAATCCAACCAATATTTCCTGAGATTACCGTGTTCAAACAATCAAACAACCAAACAATCAAAAGAAACTCTTCAGCTTTATATTATTAGTATAGATAAGTGCATTCTCACTTGCAATTAACCACACGTACGGAATGCACGTAAAATTATATACCAATTAATGAATTGGAGTAACTAGAATTATTTTAAAGCAATTACATTACGGTCAGACGGAAATACTTGCGCGGTTGTTAGTGGCCGAGTTTTTGTGCATTTCAAAATATTTTCACGTTTTATGTCTTATTTGAAGCCCTACAACGCTATAATGTTCCTGAGAATGTCGCAAGTGTATTTCCGAGCAATGTTTCTTGGCGAGTCGTATTTAGTATTTGGCTGATCCATTGGTGAAGCGATTAGGGAAATCGATTATTGCTCGGGTGTCGCCAGTTCGCTAGTTTATGTGTATGTATACTTTTTAATGAATGTAATTAATTAAATTTTAGTTTGTAGCCATTACAAAAATTTGTGCAATAACCATGAGTTTTTATTTTGTGTCTACTAATAATTGGGACAGTTCGACGCACGGCTATCTGATTCCAAATTAGGCAATTAAATGTCTGTGTTACGGTAACCGTACTGTTGATAAACATACACACCTAAATACATAAAATATATTACCTATATAATTTTTTTATATATACACTATTTGTATAAACAATTGTATTACACGCACATACAGAACAAACATATGCAACAGACACACAGATTTTTGTTCTGGGCGCAAATGGTACCCACGACCGCCGGTGAATCAGTGAGGGATAACTAGACTAAAAAGCGAGTCAACTTAATAAAAATTAAGGAACAATATCACAAAACAAAACAATGTTAATTTCTGTAATAAACATATCAACCACCGACGGTAAGTATAAGTTGCATTAACGGAACGCAGCAAAAATTACACAGATCAAAAACCGAGATGACAGTAAAGGAATAATTACGTAATTTCGGGTTTGAAACGGTTTTTGTTCGACGTACCGCGGAAATTGTTACAATTTGAACGTTTGTATTGCCAGTTTAATGACACGGCAATTGTAACTCATTTTGTCGGGCAACCAATTGTGAAATTCGATTTAATTTGTACACATTAAAAACTAAGTAGGTGCGTTGGTTGTTATAATAAAACAGATTCAAAATTCTTTCTATCAATATCTCTTAATCTGTGGTCTGCACGGACTAAATGTAGGTCTGCAAAATAACGTTAATAATGTCCATGAGTTAAAAGTTACTTATCCGTAGCTAAATCATTAAATGCAAGTATGGTTTCAGTTAGTAAAGTGATAATAAATTTTCTCAAAATAATCCGCGTAAAAGGCAGTCCACGGGTATACTAGGGTCATCATTTTAGTCCTCGAGAGAAGCAACACATCTATGACTAACTTGACTGAAGTCATTTATACTAAACGATCTTATTTCAACACTCATATTGGTTAGTTTCAAATGTCCATAGTAGTCACTTTTGATTGTTACTATATTCACATAAAAAAAGGGAAAAAAACCTCATAACAGACCCAAAAAGTCTTGCTTCGTTGTAACTTTAACTATAAACATCATACCATATCCAATACAACAAGGTCGGGCAATAAATTTTGATGATCCAACAATTTACGATCGCCTAACGTCTCAACGAACACAATACATCCTTACAGCCGCAAACACATTAGAATATTACAAAAATATATCACTAACATTGTTCTCACATAAATTATTAAGCACGCATACACATCTATGGGAATAACGACCTAAACAATGGACAAAATCTTAATAAATGATCGTATACATTATGGGGTCGCAAGACATTTGAATCTCGTGAGCAACCCTTTCGCGGCTAACACCTGCCGGTTGGGACCGGAGTCAAAAATTTCCTTTATCGCATTAGCATAATATTTATAATATTGACAATGGGACGCTTTATTCAAAGTAGCTTACGTTCCTGTTGCATAATGCACACGGTAGCTGCGTCATTGTAGTGAGATAAGGGGCTCGCGACAATGGTGCATCGTGTGACGGCGGTTTGTAAGACGTCGTTAATACCGAAAGAGCGAACGACGAACGGGCAGGAACGAGTCAATTTCAGCTGAATTGAAGCGATCGATCTCTCGCCGATTTTGAACAAACTCGTAACTCATACTCAAATATTTCTGCCTACTCCGTTAGGGACCTGGCGTGATGTTGTTGTTATTGTTGCGAGCTCATTGCGAGCGGTATCGGCATAGCGGCCGAGACGGGATATTTGGTTTGGTTGGTTTGACGTGAAATTTATTGCGGCGTTCGTTGCATTTCAAGATTTGTCCAAACTGTTTTGCAATTTGTAGACAGATAGCTAGTTTATAATATACAGTTAGTTGTCAACAAAAACGATAAGATTTTTTAAAAAATTAATTCTGTTTTTTATTTTTTTTATCAATAGCCAGCGGTTTTATAATTCAGTCAAATTGTAGGTTAGTCATAGTGGAATTATCTACAAAATGTCCAGCTATTTTCTGAAGTACGAGTGTTTTTGCTCTAATGAAAGTAATAAAACGTATAGTCATTACCTTACTCGATTATTAAACTTAACCCCCGAGCAAAGTATCGGTTGCATCTTCCAAAACCACTTTCGAGGTCATAAAAAAAACCCTTTTAACCCCACAATAGATAGCCGGCTTTTGTCTAAAAACCGTCAAATGATACGCATTAGATTTTTTTTTGTCGCTTTATGAATACATTTAAAACAGGAAGGATGTGAAAGTCGGGGGTATCAAAGACGCCGTATGGTGAAGGGTTAGGGCGTTTGGACCGGGTGTTGTACAAAGAAATAATGGGTGAAACATTGCATTAAGAAATGAATTATTTGGGCCGTTTTGATGCGGTAGCTATCCGTTTTCCTGATTGTTACGTGAACCTCTAAGGAATTTATGTTTATCTAATGTTCATTTTGTTAAATTTACCACCGTACCACGTAGGAAGTATTATTTCGACTGATTCATTCCACTGGATACAATTCTCCTATCATTGTAAGATTTTTAGGCTAAGGTTCACCACGCTTACCAAGTGCGGTTTGGACTTCATACACCTTAGAAAATATTTACATCGCAACATCTCTAAGGTTAGGTAAGAGCTTTCTTCACAAGGCTTTCTTTCGTTATTACACGGATTTATTTAGATTTTCAGTTATAAAACGCACGTAACTTTGTAAAGGTAGATTTTCATACAAATATTAGAACACTTACCTACCTAAGTTAGTGTAAAGTGGCTCACAGAAATATTATTCAATATTTTATTTAACTAAAAGCTTACTTGAAAACTGAAAATATATCCAAAAATATTGTTTTTTTGTTTTGTCTACTTCCCACTATTTATATTCAGTACAAAACAATGATGGAGTTTTAATAATTTCAATACAAGTGAACAATATGGAGAAATTCTTTAGCGATCATACCTATCTAATCGCACAGATAAGAAACTGACGGATTTTAGTGTAAGTATTATCCCCTCCATCAATCAAATCGTTTATCGGGCACTTTCTCCTTGAAGTAGCCACAGATTATGTATATGTCACGGTCGGTAATGTAATCGCACGTCCAAGATACCGGCGAACAGGTGAAACGCAATATGGCTGATCAAATTTTGTACAATGGACCAACAAAAGGGTCGAAAAAAAATTTTTTTTTACATTACATTTACAATTACAATTTTTGTATTATCGTTATAGGGAATGATATTCATATTGGCCTCGTCGCGTGGTTAGGGAAATAGGCGGAAAAATAGGTCTTGGAATCATCCCAATTATTATTATTACTATACTAGCAATAATATTAAAATGAATTCAATATCAATTATACAACACGGAACAACGAACGTCAAACTTATACTTAAATACACATACGTTTTTAGACCTTAGACCCTTTGGTTATTATTGTGGGCTCAGTAACTACTTTTTACCCAAAAATAAATCGACTAAATCGTATTAATTTATTATTAAATACACTAATTCTCTTCCATGATATGCGTAACAATATAATTGGTAGGTAATTAAGAAAATTGCATGTTATGCTTATGAAAATAAGTATGGCAATACTGTGTCTAAAATAGCCCGAGACATCGCGCGGGTTAAAAGCAGTTTATTCTTCTGAGATAAAATTTTACAGTTAAAATAAGTAGCTACTTCAATAACATAAGCATATTTATTTTGTTTTCGATTTGTAGGCGTGCGACATTTCTGCGCAAATAGCATTGAAAAGGCCAATGTTCCTTCTATAACTTAATGCAGAACATAAATATATATTTATCACTTAAATAAAATTTCTTGTTACGGATGAATATAAAAAAAAACAAAAAAAAAATTTGCAAAAATTAATTCAAAATGTTAGTCTCACAGATACTTTGAAGGCACAATGCCTAAACCGCGACCGTATAGAGACCATTTTATTTAGGCCTGTTTTGACTACGATATTCATTTATAATAATACGTAGCTTCGATGAAGGCCTATAGCTGTGTGTGCGGGGTTTGAACCCACGCCAGAGGCGCGGTACGAAACACTCATAACCGTTGGACCAGCGCCAGCGTTTTAAATGCGCTAAAAACTAGCTTCGTATGGTTCGAAACGATAATGGCGCAAGTGACAAAGACTTCCACTTAAAAATGTTTATGTTATTACCACTTGCTACATTGTAATAAGCACAAAACTTTACATACATTATGTACACATGTATAATCTGAGTCATCGATCATTACATAAAATCATTAAATAAGTCTTATTTTATTTTACAGGCAATATAAAAGGTTATAAATACATACCTTAACATCAACATGACTGTACTTGAAATGGCAACATTATCTGAAAAGAAAAAATATGTGATAATTTTTTTTAATACTCAATAACATTTGTTTATAATTACGTCTCACTAATACTTCTGCAGACCATACACACACAACGAAATCAATTCAATTGGGTTATTTATTCTTAAACACATTTTATATTTTATTTTTGAAAAACATCAATCAATGCCGTTTTTACAAAAACAAAACTACGGCAGCCATAAGGCACAACAAAATTTGTATTATCCGCGCTAAGTGCTCCGCCACAGATTATCAAGCTTCTTGTTATATCAACAGATAATATAATTCGATACGAATATACTTTTTCATTACAAAGATTAAACGATGTCGTGACTGTGCCACTTCGAGCTACTTGTTTGGTGGCCTCCAGCTTTATTGCCTTTTAATTCTCTTGTCAGTGGCCGCAAGCATCCGTTTTATAGCTAGTTCTATCCATAGACACTTTATAAAACTTTTGCTAACTTGTAAAGCGTAGAATAATAAGATAATAGTTTCATCAATGGTGTTATCGTATCTTATATGTTAAGCATTTTTGATGCAACTTAAATCATTTTTATTAATCAATGTGCACGTTATTTTCAACCAGCATTCAGAGCGTTGCATAAATCAATTAGATATTATTATTTTCAACTGAAAGCAAGTAAAATACAATAAGAAACAATCGCGTAATTATCATACCATACCAAAACACGGCAATCAATTTGACACTCACAAGTACAACAAAACAACGCCTTAGCATAAATAATCGTACTGCAACATTACTTATTAATATTTTTATCAGGCGGAGGTGTCAACCGATCTCGCTTAGCCATCCGTCTTTGTCTAACTCGGCTTATCGGGCACAGATATCTATGTGTCGGGGCCCATACATTATTTATTTATGCGCAAAATTTGCATCGACTTTCAAGGGTTAACCCGTAGGATGTTCGCGCGTAATCGTGTTGCATGCGTAAACAGCTTGCATTGTTTTTCTCGCATAACTTAAGCGTTTTAGGGTTACGTCAGTTTGTCAATCCGGTTTGGAGCGGTTTTTGCATTTTGACAGTTGGATTGCAACACGCTTTAAAAGTTGTAATTGTCAACAACGCTACATATATAAGCTTTAAAAGGCTACTCGCTATCAAGCGTATTAAAACTACGCTTAAAGATTGCCGTGTGTAAAATTACAATAGGCATTTTTTTTATTAAAAAAAAACTACGTCTTCAGATAATTAATATTTGTTTCTTATAGTAACGTACGAAACTGAAAGATTGATACGTTAGATAGCACATACGTCTTACTATAAATTTTGTACCGTGCGTCGTTCCACGAGAGTGGTCTTTATGTTACGAATCATCGTTTCTTTTTTTTTAACAATAATTTTGACCTTACCACGCAACGTCATTAGAAAAACGAGTTACAGACGTGCAACTTGTTTTCGTACGGTTTAAAGTCTGTGTAAAAGTTACTTTAGAGAAACAAATTGCTTCACGAATTTTGCCTTTATTTGCTGCGAGAAAGATTATTAATTTGTTATATTCGAGACTACGTGCGTGTGCAGCACGAAACACGATCTAACACTAGACTTGAAAGCAACAAAATTGATTTAAAAAAAAAACTACATATCAAATTGCCTATCCCGTCTTCGTAGAACGGAACGCAATATCGCCATAGACTAAACTAGTAAATTGATATTCGAACACTGACCGCTTTTTATTCTCTTTTCCAGGAGAATCAGCCGCGTTACTTTTTTTTGAAATTAGAACGAGTTGATTTACGCCACTAACACTTTTTATCAACCAGCCAACTAATACCAATATGGGAACGATATAATCATTAAATGGCGGCAATAAATTATTTATCACGTCAAAAAATCGAATAAAATTAATTGTGTATATCGCCAAACCCTCGCACTACAATGTCTTGCCTTAGTTTTTTATTTAAAAAAAAAAACACCCAAAAACTTTAAAAGTACGGACTCGACTAATATCAATTAAAAAAATAATGAATAGGCGGCTCCGTAAGAAACACTCGAAGATAGATTGGAGGTAAGAATGGGGCATTAAAATACAATGGGTCACAAGTTCGAGTAATAAAAGTGTATGGAAGAGCACTTAATCCGATTGTCCTTTTGTACGTTGTGGGCTATGGGTTTCTATACCGTATTGTGTACGGGACAGTAATGAATTGCTTGTCATTTTACGACACCAAACATGTTTTGACACACCATATTGACTTGTTGATACATGAGAAACTCTAACGTGTTAATCAATAAGAAGGTAAAAGCTAATAGCGAGAACAAAATATTTCGGACTAAACAAAAGACGTCTGTCTGACTTGGTCGAGTCCTTTTGAGTGGAAAATTATATTGGAACAGCGTGGTGCATCATGGTCTAGACCAGAAATAATTGACTGGTTCGAGTTCTAGTGGTTGGAGGATGTAACTGTTAAACTCGAGGTAGCGGATTCGATACCTACCCAGGACGAATATTTATTTAATGAGCACATCTGTAGTCTGGGTGCAATGAAACGCACGCAACTGTAAAGTCAGAGGTGGTTGACGATTTGTTCCCAGACCACCACCACAAATAGACTATCAATGCTTGTTTATTTAACAACAACAACAACATAACATCACGCCAGGTAGGTCGGGGTAGGCAGAAAGCAACGAGTGCCAAATATCTCTGTCCTTGTAAACCTGACGCGCTTCGTCTACGTTCATCGCTCTCTTCGAGCGTACACGTCGGTTTCGGAGACTCCTGACTCCCCCGTCAGCCAGGATCCGACGTATTGGTCGAGACGTGACACTCTAGGCCTCCCTCGGCGTCTACGTCCATCAACACCCGCATTAAAATTAAAATTAATTATTTTAATTGCGTTACAATTTGATGGAGCCCAGAATATTCCGTGCGGCCGCTGATCATGGGTCACCACCACGAACAAGCTGTTTGTCTCCTTTCGTGTCTTGTCGATTAAACATTCATTTGTTCGACGTATTAAACATTAAAATTGTACATATATACATACATACATAATATCACGCCAGGTCCCTAACGGATAAATAAAATAAAGTAAAATAAAATGGTGTTATTGTTAACGCGTGGATTGAGAACTAAGTTCAGCATACATAAAAAGAATACATTATTATACCATCCCATGTCCCTAACGGGGTGAACAGAAAGTACCGAGTGCCAAATATATCTGTCCTTACAAACCTGACGTGCTTCGTTTACATTCATAACAAGTATTTGTAATAAATAGTTATGTTACTTATCATGACAACCGTTATGGTTGTAATAATAACAATTAAATATTGGGACATCTTCATACACGGCCATTTGATTGTCAGATCAACTGATAAACTACATGCAAATTACTAAATACAGTACGTATATTTATAATTCAACCTGAGGAAAAAACCAAAAATTCACGTTCGTACAAAGCTTGTCTTGGCCGGGAATCGAACCCAGAACCAGACAACGGTCCGTTTCACCAACCGCTCAACCAACGGGCCAGTCGAGTATTATCATTGCAAATGCTATTCATAGACTTCCATCGTCGCCATACTTAGCGCTGTTCTAAAGGACAGGTAATCCCTACAGGTGTGTGCATACCTAAAGGCTGACGGTGATCAGACTGTTGCAATGAGTTATTGGCCGGCCGACATTGGTCGCTAATTATGAATTCATAAGGAAACCTTGCATTCTAATTGTGCAAATGAATACAAATATAAATAGCAAATGGATCGCAGCACAGATTAAAGAAGCGTACAGACACGACATTTTCTACATTCAACGTATAATTCGTACGGAAAACAAATAGATAGAGCCCAAATAGGTAATTGTGTTTAAAGTTGCGAGACTAAATGCTCCCCGAATGATAATCGCATTAAATAGGGATACCAGTATGAAAAATAGAATGAATCACATTTAATGGCAAGCTTAATGATAATATCTTAGGACAATTTCACACACGGCGGCCTATTCCTCAATTGTTTGGAATCGGATGTTTGGAATCGTCCCTAGTTATTAGTGTTAGTATACCATAATGCCAGGTCCGTATATGGCTTGACTCTCGGCGACCGCGTTCGTAATTCAGACACAACTGCATATGTCCAAATACCTATTTTTACTCAATACACAATATACGTCCTGGGTTGAACCTACAACCCTTGAAGTAGAGACAAAATCGCAAACCGAAATAAAACAAGCATTGATATAAAAACATATCCACAAGTAGGTACCTATTATGTTAGATTTGACAAGTGACCCAGAAGGAAAAATGTAGGCAATTGTATGTATTAATACATATATGTACTGTATATAGATCGAATGATCAAGAACTATTAATCCACGATTAAACACTGTTTTAATTGAAACATAGAGATTGCCTGTTTTTGTTTTGTTCGGACAATTCGGACTGCGATTGTTGCATGGTAGTAATCGATTCTTTGTTCATGTTATCATAATAACATATTTTAATAATAATAATAATAATAGTATTAATGTAATTGGGGACAATTCCACACACGGCTCTCTGATTCCAAATTAGGCAATTACGTGGTAAAAAGACAGCTGATAAACATATACTTACTATATACCCATTTTAGTTAAACAGATTCTATTATTACACACATAACGAACACATGTTTGTACTGGGTGGGAATCGAACCTACGACCTCCGGTATATCAGTTAGCGTCTCTAACCGTTAGACCAAGAGGCCAGTGTTATTTAAACTTTTCATTTTTTTTGTTTCGCTAATTAAAATTAATGTATCTAGTGTTTTTGACAAATAAAAAGGGATTTATGACCAGTTACAACGTAATTAATTGTCGATCCCAATCTTTTAAGTGCGACAAATCTACAAATGTTTAACTAACTACAATAATATCAACTGCTATAACTATACTGGGTTTTTATTCTGGAAAATATTAATTTTATGAGCATATGCTGATCATTAATAATTTCCAACTATTGTTAGAATTAATAGACGAAAAGAAAAATACCAAAAACGCAACGAAACACTATTTACATACTGTAATGGATTGACGGATTATTTTAATTAGAGATAGAGTATATAATTTATGATATTTACTTTCAAAATGTCTTGACATTGCAATCTCCAAACGAACGAAGCAGTCTAAAAGAAAGTACTCAAAATACCTGAGCCATTAGCATTTGCATTGTTAATATTCGTAACAGAAAGTAAGTTTTATTAATGAACGGCGAAATACTAGTAGTGAACCGACAGTAATACATGATAACGACTGTACTGTGTCATTTGCTACTCTATGACAATGTTAGCTAATGAATAAGGATAATTTTTACGCGAACCCAATGCACGCTAATCGGCCGTTGTTACAGCGATTCAGTTATCTGTTATATTGATTGAATAATGTAACAATATTTAATAGAAATACAACGTAACAGAACAATTGTCTATGTTCGGCAATTTGTTGTTTATGGTTGGAAAAAGACTATAGTTTACGCTAACATGCGGTTCTACAGATTAATAATAAATCTGTATCAATCAATATAATACGTTGGACAAATGCGATAAATCCAACAAAATGCACATAAATCGGGACGCGACTAGTTACATTAGGCAGAATTGGTCACGGAAACACGTCTGCTCGGCGCCGTTACTCTATGCCCAAAGGAGGTCTTATCGGAAGAATATTCAACAAACAAGTTGAATACTACAAACAAGTCAGTTAATAACAAACCAGTTCTAAAGCGGCGTATCTACGACTTAAATTGACGCTAAAGCTCGCCTCGGTTCACTTTGACATTAATACATGTTATTAGCAACGAGCGCCTTTGCCCAGTCCACCCTACAAATGGAGACCCTTCTGGTATTATGAAAGCTACCATTGCTAATATTATACCTGGCAGTCATAATATGTACCTGGATATTCGTGTTACATGTAAAGATATTTTGTTTTAAGCAATGTTCTTAAGTCAATTTAGTGATGAGTAAGGAGTTAATGACACTAATGTCAATCGTTTAAAATAACAATTTTAATAATATTTTAATTTGCAGTCCCTTTTAGTTAGGCATTGGTCAAATGTAGGACTATTTTTATTTTATTTATTTCAACGCCAAGAATTAACAATAATTTATTACTGCGTGTTCATTTTTAATATTGCAATTCAATCATTGCTATCATTATTATTATTAAGAACTATATATTTATTTAATTAGGGGATCGGCATATATGTATATTAGTATCAAGAAAAAAAATGAATGACACTCTATTGTGAGAAAAAAAAACGTTAAAATCTAGTTTATGTTGGAATAGAGCAACTATTCCAATTAAAATCTAGTTTATTTTGGAATAACGTAACACCACGCCTATAATCCCCGAAGGGGTAGGCAGAGGAGTGTAGTACACCAACACATTTCACCAGTTACGTTTAAGTCCCACAATGGAATAGGTGGTGAGCCTATTGCCATGCACCGGGCACACATCC
>DWUN01003361.1:0-12161 GCA_018249975.1 Passova gellias
GGTTCAGTAGTTTAGGAGTCCATCGCGAACAAACACTGTGACACGTAATTTATATTATATATTAAGATTAAAGCTTAACATTTAATTCTTTTTATGAAATAAATATTTATATTGAAAAAGAAAAGAAGGTAATTTCCTAAACGGCTGCATTAATTGGGACAATTAGAAAACGCGTTATGCGTTTATATAATCTGACAATAAATTATACTATATCATACAACTTAAATTATATATTGTTTTTCTATAGGTTGACTTCACTTGTTTTAACATAATATTTTGTTACAGCGATACGAGCCCTATGAGGTACAATACGAGCAGGCAGTCTATCGGAAACCTCTTCGGGAACATGAAAAGCCTCAGGACCTACGCAACGTGCCCGGAGTTCCAGGGGTGGATTTCCCCATATACCACCAAGTTCCAGAGACTAGTTTCTCGTGTGCTCATGTGCCAGTTCATCCGGGCATGTACGCGAACGTCGAAACAGGATGTCAGGTGAGCTTTTGTTGCTCTAAGAAAATTTACATTTGACTATAAATATAAATAACTTTTGTTGTACACCATAAATTACACAGTCAGAAATAAATACGCAAGGCGAAAGTGAGACAACACCAAACGGCGGTCGTATCGCTAAGGAGTGATCTCTACCGTACCTTTCGGGTAACAAGGCGACAAAGGGGAGTAGAGGTGTACGATTACGAGAATTTATCAAAATCTATTTAAATACAAGCATATAAGAAAAAGCAGCATAGTAAACTATCGCTTGTAAAAAAGATAATAATAAAAAAAAGAACTGATGAATGTCATGAGCAAAGAAGAAATAATGAAAACAATAATAAACTCGGAAATTTAAAAGAAAAGATCCATTACGCTTATCAAATACACATCCTAAGAATGAATCCATTGTAATTAGAAAAAAAATCTTGTCACAAAGGGTTAGCTGAGGCACGGACAGCCTAGGGGCAGATTTAATAGCCACGGACCGGCTGTTGCCTTTGAATAGCTCTCCCTTGTAATTGCTTCGTCTTTACAAATAACGATAAGGTTAAACAAATCACAGGAAAAGAGAAAAATGATTTATATAATTGAAACGAAAAATTGTAAGTTTTGATAACTCAGGATGTTGAATTTCCGAAATTGGGGTCGGAGAATAATAAGTAAACATTGCTATATTGTAATAAAGGAAATAACTAGTCGCGGAAATAACCTAAGGGTGAGGCATAAAGAGTGTAGAGCGAGCGTTTTACAAGTTTTCAGATGTGAGGCAGTGGTTGTGGTAGAGGATTAAATCCGTCTTTTATTTTTGAAAAAACATGTTATGTAAGCGTCTTGAACTTTTACTAGCGTAAAATAAATTATACTTTTAAATATTACGGATGATATATAAAGTGTGACACAATTCCAAATACACTGCAGCCCTTATTATATTTAAATTTTAGAAATAATTGCAAATGTATATTCCAAAGATTTAGTAACGGCCGTATCTTAAATTGAAATCAGATTTTCTCATTATGATTTGTTACAAAGTTTCTTCTTTCGGGTATCAATGTGCTGTGGAATCAAATGTTCATCATTTTCAAAATTCCAAATGGAATTTCTGGTAACGCCGACTGATCTCCACCAATGTCGAGTAAATTAAATAAGTTTAGGCGTTGTGACAGCGCCTTGAATGAGTTTCAATTGAGATGGAAACTGTATTTACAAATTTAAGAGTTCTATAAGGAGAGATATGGTAGGTCGCGATTTAGGTATACTGTTTTAGCACTCAACATTAACACGTATATGGCATGTGTCAACGCAACCGCCCCGTAAACGCAGTGGTCAATGATGTGATTGCTGAGTCGATGAATGAGTTCGACTCCCACTCAAAGCAGATATTTGTGTGATTATAATAAGAGCTAATGTTAATTGTGTTTGACTGAAAAGTTACCCATATAAATACGTATAATATAAATACGTATTTAAAAAATATATAAATGTATATTATACATGCTGTTTGGTAACTGCAACACAGGCTCCGCTAAATAGGGATCAGAGAGCCGTATGTAAAGTTGCTTCAAGACATTATTTTTATTACAATCAATTCTTCCAATTTTGGACACTTGTTCTTTTTTCGCATAGAATAGAATAAATTAGAAAATATAACGGCTAAGTTTAACACGGTGACTAACTGAGCATTATTAGACTTCACACGCATCAGGAATAACATGCAGGTTTACTTAGTTACTACATTTTCTTCAACCGTCATGGCATTTGTATTTAAGAAATTTACTTCTCCTTGTACAATCACAGGTGCATACATTGTGTGTTATGAATGCCACTTTTTTGTATTCTTTTTTCAATATTCATTCTTTTTCTACTTCAATATATTACGAGGTAAGAAAACTTGTTTACAAAGTAATATGTTTATTATCTTACAATATCGTAATAATGCTTTCGCGATTCTAATGGAACTTACAAAGAGGGAAAAAATGTACGTGAAATGTTTTATATACATTGGTTTCTTTGACGCTTTCTGTATTTTTGGCATTACTAAATCAGAAATTTATGAGATTCTACTCTCAAATTATAATTTCAGTCACATTTACCTGGAGGGCAATAAATATTCTACCGATCATCTCAAAAGAATCAATTTCGCTTTGTAACAAGTTTTCGTTGTCAATTTATTTTGATAAAGCGAAGCTGGAGTAGTAATGTTAAGTTAACGAACTGTGACATAATTAGCTCGGTTAAAAGGTTTATCAAATACTTATTAAGAGATAAAAAATCTTAATTTTGATAATCACTTTCACTGATTGTTCATCATTATCTCAATATACCAAATGTAAATTTTGTTTTGTGTTTTTCTACTTTTTTATTGTTTGTAATAATTTCACTGTGGCTTTATACACTGTTAATTTAATTTTATTTATTTCACTTAACGGTTACCAGGCTTACCACGTATGTCACGACGGACGCGAGGGCCATCAAGGCGCATCGTTCCTTTGCACCAACGGGACGCTGTTCGACCAAACCAAGTTTGCTTGCGACTGGTGGTACAACGTGGACTGCTCACAGGCCATTGAGCACTATAAGTATGTTTAATGCATTACTGATATCTTTTTTTCCTAAACATGTATGAACATTGACTGACCCATTTATACACTAGTTGGTGAATCTGACTGCGGTACCGGGCGCTATGGGTTCGATGCCAATTCAGGACATTAAATGTGAAGCGCATGAATGTTTGTTTTGTGTCTGGGCTTAAAAATTACAATATAAATATGTGTACATAGCGGCCCATTTGGTGATCAGTACACAGACTGCTTAGTATGAAATCAGATGTTAGTGTCCGATAAAGGTGTCCCAAGATGTTGATCTTCTTTTAAAACCTATATTGTCAACATTTTCCATTGTTTTACTTTTTTAACATTGTTACCACCTCTCAGTTTAATCTTATTGGTCGTTTAGGTTGTAACGTTTTTGATAATATAGGAATAAGAATACTATTAACAGTATCAATTTTCAAGAGTACGCTTAACAGTAGTTCACGTTAAATAGTCAGCAAAAAGTTAAAAAAAAATAAAACCTGTCTTGCCTTATTCGCTTATTCAAGAGTCTCCAGACTCCTCGCCCCCTGTGAGTGCTCTCGACTCTATTGCAGTGAAGCACGTAATTATAAGAAATTTGGCATCTTTTGATCTCAGCGGTTAATAAGGGGGCTCGCGCTGTGTTTCAGTCCAAAGGGTGTTAAGGACAGCTCTAGTAAATGACATGGAGCTTTTTATTTTAGTGTTTATAATAGTAGTTATTGTAGTAACTATAGGGATACGGTATCTAATTTAAAATTAGGCACTTATTTGTGATATGATAATCGAATGACCGATAAACATTTGTACATATGTATATCTAATATAACACTTATATAGATATTCTTATTACTTCCAGACACACAAGAAATAAAAGTGCTCATCACACAAATGTTTGTACTGGGTGGGAATCGCACTCACGACCTCCAGTATATCAGCCAGGTTTCCTAAGCGCTAGACCAAGAAGTCAATTACGACCATTATCTCTGGTCCCCCTGCAATGGTCTACCATTCGCAATATTCGCCTGTATTTGTGCTCATTACTGATGATTTACTGTGTTTACTATACTTTCACGCCATTGATAGTTAAACGGTAATCCTATGACTAGTTGCTGTGCACTTAACGTTAAGTAGCGTAGTGGTTTGTATCTTTGTGATGGAAAAAGGCAGTGTACGGATGGCTATTTATAAGAAAAGTAGATGCTTTATTTGTATTTTCTTATACATATTTTGATCACTGTTAAACATAATCATTACTTACATATCCATTCGTAATTTCTTTTTGTGGACCAATAAGGAGAAAAATCTTCTTACAGATTGAACGCAGATCCTCTGAAGAACCCTTACGTGCCAAAACCAAAGCAAGAAGAGCCCAACGCTGTTTATTACAAGAAAGATAATCACTACGAGTAAATTAAAACATTTCGTTGTTGCTACATTTAATCGTGGGACTACAGAAATTCATTAAAAGTAGGGATATATTTAAATATCTTATTTATAATTTTAAAAAAATGGCTTCGTCAGAGTTATTTTAAGCGAGCCATGCGGCTGGAAGTACCGACATTAATATGTTTCCAATGAAATAATCAGCTAACTTCAAAACTAGTTCACTTTATTTCACAGTATTTCAGATAGTTAATTTAATGTAGACATTCAATTAATGTACGTTACCGTTCATTATAATAGTACTTGCCAATTAAATAATTTGCTTCATTGCAGAAAACAATTTAAGTTAAATAAATGTCGCTCATTCATTCATTAAAACATTTCTTGGTTGTGCACTCGAATGCTTAAAACCACGCAAATATCTCATTGTGATGTGACGTTCTATAGCCTAAGAATACACACGGTTGTAGGTATATCATTCTCAAAAGAATTGTTTTATACGATCACGCACCTATTATATAGTGCTTATGTGGAATTGAAGTAGATGGATATTTGAAATCTATGCGATGATTTTGTCAATATAAATGGTTTTCATTTACGAGCGAATGTAAAATGATCACTAATCCTATTTTCATAATAGGCAATAAGAGCTTAAAATATTATGTTAATAGCTATCTACATTACTGATTTGTCGAAATAAAACGCAAATATCATGAATAATGAAGATAAATTAGCTCCGATGAGCGACAGTAATGAAGGATAAATAAACTATATATTTTAATTAAATGCAAACAATTGCATTGTTCTCACAATCTGCCTCTACATGATAACAGAATAACGAGTTTATCTGAAACTTTAGTTACGTATATAAAACGAATTAATTTCGAATAATGTTATGGCGACGTGATACATGCAGCATCCCAGTGTAACCGTGAAATCATTTATTTTGATGACCAAAATGTTCGATAAATAGACAAGCAAATAGACTTTGTATGTTAGTGTATTGAAAAAAATATAGTAAAACTCATTAATGTATGTATTCGTTTATATTTATGAAAATAGACATGAAATTGGCATGCAGTTTCCGTCGATCATACGCCTTGTCTAATAACACTTCTGGCAAGTATTCAGAAGTCTAAATACTAAGGCGATTAGTAGCAAGATCGAAATTGAACGCATTGATCCTATAATTCGCTTTAACTTTGTAGGCCATTTTTTCCCATTTTCATTAATTATACACTCGTTATTTAAGATTCTTTAAAAATAATTTCTGTAGTCCCAATAGGTTAATCGGTTAATATTTTCGGCAACGATATTGGGAACATCTATTTATTGTCATTTGCAAATGAATTACATATATTTTAAAGAGTGCTAAAGAACAAAATAACATTGGAACACTGAGAAATTAGCGATTCTTGTAAGATTCGATTAAAAATACTTCAGAGTATTAAGACAATTGTGTTTGAATCACCACTGCATTCGAGTACCTCTCGAAAAAATGTTCTTTTAATTATTCCACTGAAAACAATTGAAGTTGACGAAAGTTGCTTTATTGTACGCCTATTAAGTCAGGACTTTAACGATCATAATTTCTCACCCTGACAACTCCAACGGTAACCTATTGTCCACAATAAATTAATTTTGATTTAAATTTTGATTTTATATTTGTGAATGATTTTTCGTTATGAGTTTCATGTTCGCATCAACGAATTGATTGACATTTTCACCGCTTCTCGCCTTGCTTTAGCGGTGAGACAACACAATTAAAAATTGTATCAGTCATTTCACATTAACTTCGTCATTAATTTCATCGCCCATCAACATCTCATTTGCATTATTTATTCCATATTGCTTCGATATTTCCATACTGCATTATTTATTAAAATAATTAATATCTACGTTATTTCATTTGTTCGTCTGAACCGTCGATTCATTTTTTGTGGCTGTTCATCATTTTCTTTTCGGTTATGCTAATTCCTTACTTTATAATACGTACAGAGTGGATAGGCGGTTAAAAATATTGTAATATTCTCATTACAATTAAAAAAAATCTTTCTATACTATGTGTTTCACTTTCGATCCTTTAAAATATAATAATTAACTATCACTTATCCGTTTTCCGACCAACATAAGCTGAAAGGTATAACATTGATGTAGAATTGAAAAGTTCAAAATTACAACATGTACCAACATTAAAGAACGTAGCCAGTCTCTTAGGCAACCTGTCACAGAACATTGGTTTGGCCTCGTTATATTATCTGTAGTAAAAGTTTAATTGATCACTAT
The DNA here is from genome assembly GCA_018249975.1 of Passova gellias. Lineage (NCBI taxonomy): Eukaryota > Metazoa > Arthropoda > Insecta > Lepidoptera > Hesperiidae > Passova > Passova gellias. The sequence goes on from DWUN01003361.1 coordinate 6,738, forward strand.
ATGTTATATACATTTAAATTTTGTTACTATAACAAGTAATTGAAACAGTGCTTTTTGCATTAGTTACATATATATTTATTAAACTTCTGATAGATAGACATAAATAATAATAATTGTACTTGACGGTATTTGGAGTAGTAGATTTTAAGGTGAGATTAACAACATGTAAACGGTTTGCCCGGCAGTTCCTCCGCCACACCTGTTTCTACTGCTTCTGCTTTCTATTACTTCTACATTTATTGTGAAGTTAATGTTATTAAGCAATTTGTGTTTCTGTCTGACATCTGGGGAATTGTTGCCAAGCTATGCGGCCATGCCAGTCCTCAAGACTAGCAACGGTTGTGGAATAAATTTCGATTAGTACCTACTAATACAAACTGTATTATAATGGCCTGGCATGTCTTATACTTACAATACTATTACCAATTATTACTAACTTATAATCTCATTAACAACGAAAACTAATTAATACTAGCCATCACAATCATATTTGAGTTGGATTGCACATACCTAATGTAGTAGACACTGACGATACGATGTATATTTTTATTATGTATGTTAAAATGAAACTTCATTTAATATTGTAGAAGAGTACATTTTTAAAAACACTGTTGTTTCAAAGACTTAAAAATCTGCCCAATTTGTAACCAGTGGTACTATGAACGCATGACATAGTTCCGTTTAAAAAAACAATGGACTCAAATAAATCCACTAAGTGCTCAGTCATTCCAATGGAACATGCACACTCAACATCCAAACAATTCCGTTTATTGAAAAGGCACGATGTAGTAGTTTTTCAGATCAATTAGACCTGTACAGGTATACTGATGTCCTTAACAGTGTTGCCAGTCGGAATAATATTTTTTTTTTCCATTTACGAAGGCTTTTGACTAACCAGTAGCGAGCGAAAGAGAAAGGTGAGCGATGTTTTTATTAAGTAATGTTCCTAAAGCGCTTTACGCTTTTATGTTCCTATAAGACTACGCAGCTTCCGGTTTTTGATGCCATATACAACCTGTCTTTAGGGAATGCATTGCTTGTTTCCACCGATAATTAACTGCTTGTGCTGCGATTATTTTCTATTAATGATAAAGGCACTCGTTGTGCGTACGAATGTAGCCGTTGCTATTTCGTGGAATAATGGCTTTTATATTTATGTCTACATCACAACATTTAACCATACTTACACCATTAACACAATGAACTTACGTTTCGTTACTCGTAAAGGTCCGCCCATGAGACTGCGTCGTTGTTCGTGTTTTGTTTCGCTTTCAATTTATCGAGTGTTGCCAGCGAAAAATAGACAATAGTCGTGAATTTTGCTGTTTTACTTTCAGCACAAACGTTGTTTTTAGTTATTTAAGGTAGGAAAAGAGTGATAGAGATGAATAGAACGACGAATGATATTAACCTTGCGCTAATAAAAACGATTTTATTTTAATTTGTCATCGATTTATGTGAGGATTAATTATATAATTATATTAAATCTGACAACAAATTGAGTGACGCATTGTGACAGAATATCTACTATTCCACTATAGAAGGTAAACTAGTACAGCATGTTGCTAATCACGGTAACGAACACCACTCATTTCTGTAGCTCGACACACGTGTCTCCCAGACGCTCCAAGTTGGTCGTCGATGAATACTAATATCCAAACCCAGAGCCACACGTGCACTATTAAATTTGCTTTCGGCTTAAGTTGTGAGGGATAAGCGTTTTTAAAATTCGCAGTAGCATTTCATTCCTAAAATAACTTTGTAACACATATCGTCATCCAGATTCGATCTACGATATTCAGTTCTGGATAACGAGTACAGTAATACTAGTACTATAGTTGGTTTCGATACACTTAATACCTGAATGTGTAAGGTAGTGTCCAATTACAATTACATTGAAAATTCAAGTTATTTAAGTTTATGACACATTATTCTGTGTCCCCTGTACAACCGTGTCTAACTCGGGTTCTTTCAAAGTTTCTTCTAAGCTGGATATCTGCAATGTACTTTCTGGGATCACGTCATTTGAACCGATTTGCCGTTTGCTGTTAAATGCCATTATCTGTGGTACGTACCTATTATAAAAAGTCCGTCAAAAGAAACATCTCGCAAATTGCACCCCACCTTAATGGACATATTGTATTAGCATGATTGCGTTGAGTCAATATCTCCGCAGGAAACAACCGTTTTGTTTAAGTACAGGAAACATTTGCTCCGGAAAATTGGAACTCAGGAACGATTTTTGCATCGAAGTGTAGTCGTGGAGCTGATAAGGAAGAGCCAAAAAGTTTTCGTTAACTGAAGCACTTAAGCTATCTTCGCTTGGCTTATACTGCAATGACATTTACGTGACACTTTGCAACGTATCTAAATACAAATAAAGAAACAATATACATACGAGTACAATACAACAAAATACATTGAAATGAGTTTTATCTCAAAATGGCGATCTCTATCTGATTCCGTTTGGGTGAAATGGAAAAGATGAAGAAGAAATAAATAAAGCAGGGCGTAAGATACAAATACTACTATGTTGTTCTTTTCGTGGATAATATCTGTTTTGTTGACGTTTGTGTTTTGTTTTGTTGAATGGGATTGGCGATAAATGCGTATAGCAATATATTAGTAAACATGTTGTCCTACTAAAGCGAAATTGATACAATTAGTACGTCTAGGACAGATGTCTGAACTTTAGGTCTGTTTTGAAAATGTTCCAGTATAATATTTCTAGAGCGAGTCATGTTGGCTTTAACAAACATGCAACATATCTCATTCTCCGCCGTGCAGAAAATGTACATAGTATGGGAGAAATTAAAGTAACATTGTTGTACATGTGTCACTACTCACACGAACTTCGTTACTAATGGTATCATCGGAATATATGTACTCTAGTCATGATCTGAGATGTATGAATAAAATAAAATAATAAAATAAGACCCTTTCACTACCTGTGTCCAGTAGTGGACCAATATAAGGGTCAGAAAAAAAGTCATTAGGGTCAGGAAGTAAAGACAAATTTTCAGCATTTACTTCTATACTTTAACCAGCCATCCTGTTTATTTTTATGGGTTCGCTTACCTGATACCGAATATTGGTTTTATCAAGATAATTAAATCCACTGTTGACGTTTTGACTGCGACAGCACTATTGCCGGATTTATTAGAATTGCAAATAGCGGAAACTAAGAAAGTATCTTCAATGATAGTGTGAGGTACGAGACGTACGTTTTGTTGACACTTCTCAAAAACTTTTTACGCCTTTGAAAAAAGTCTTCGGAAGTTACAATCAGTTGACGTTGATATCATTAGCGTAACTTTTCCTAACAGCGTATAATGTAAATGCTTTACTTATAAGTTATAAAAAACGCAGTTGTTATAAAAAACTACGGTCTGACTCGTACAGTTTTTTTAATGTGAAGATTTTTAGCCAATAAAAAGCTCGCCCCATAATGAACATAACCATTTGTTTTTACTGCACCTAACATAATGTGAGCAGGTGGCCAACTTAATAAAGATTGAAGAAAAATGTTAAGGTACCATAAATGCAAGTTTCACGTAACAAATATCCGGCACATCTTGCTCGTATGTCTGTTTCAGAATTGCTGTCATTGTCACTAATCATGTTAAAACAAAATAATGTAGTGGTTGTTTTTATTAGGAACCACCGAAACCTTTTGGCGGTAGGTAATAAAAATTAGTCGTCCTTGATAATATATGATCGTTTCTGTAAAAGTATTAGTGTAACTAAGTAATATATGCAATATAATTGTTAATTTGTCAATAATAGTACGGGGAGCAGAAAACAAGATACTTTTCCATCTGTTTAATTGGAGTTGAAATACAAAAAGTTCCCGGCCACTAAGAGACCCATCCCATAATAAACATAACCGTTTGTTTTGATCGCTCCTCACATTACGCGAGGAGCAGATGGCCAGTTTAATGCGGCGACCGTCTCTTTTCGACTTTAGGTATATATCGAATTTTCGCTCAGCACCCAGCTTAGTACTTTTGATTAGACTACGAAGCAGACATCTTCTATATTTTTAAAAGCTTTTTAAACTCTTACTGTATTCCTGGGGAAGGCTCGCATTGATGATCTAACGACTTTGTAAACTCATCAACGTTAATCGCCTTATGAAAAATCAATGGAAACATAAGCAGGTAGTATAAAATTCAGGGAAATATAAAAAATTAAGATTTTGGTTGTTAATAGATGACACAATATAAATGATAATAAACTATACCACATGAACTCACAATTGAATAAAGACTTCGCAATAATAAAGTACATACATAGTTTCTGTACCTTACCGAAATATTAAGTCAATATTTAAGGAAAAATAAATGTATGTAATAAAATATTTAAAAAGAAAAGAAAAAGAAGAAGCCCGTCAAAGTTTAATAAAGTTTTGTAGCAGTTATTAAAAGCAAAAATTGTTTTGTTTATTTTACTATTTTATTTATATGTTATGGTCTTAAGGGTTATGCAAGTAATGATCTGAGTTAAGTTCTGATTGAACTTCCTACTCAAATATAACTTGAATGTTATCTAAAGTTACTGATAGAGAAGTCTTCTATTCAATATCTACTAACTCACACTCAATCTAACAATTAATTTACATTTATTGACGTAACCCAATTAATATTGTTCTAGTAAGCTTGCTAGCTACTTGCCTTGCCGACACAGATACGCAGAACATAATGAACTCATTTGCTAACATGTGCACTGCGAATGCAAATGTAGAACCACCCATTTGCATGTACCTGTATTTGAACTTAGTCCAGACCGGTGTGCAGCTGGAGAATACTTAGAGACCAGTAAACAAGTAACTGTTAAGAAACAGCTATGAGTATACGCACTAGGAATTATGTAATTATTTATCATTTTACATTAAATTGATAACATTGTTAAAGTCCAACACATGAAAGTCAAGAAATAAAAGAAAGTGTCGAACATAGTCTAAACCGACTCCACCTGCTAACGGTAGCATAGTACATGTAAATCTAGCGTGGCCCATTTGCATGAACCCGTATTTGATCTTAGTTCAGGTTAGAGCACTAAGTCGAAACAACTTAACCTACAAATCAATAAACAACTAGCTCCAGTTTATTTATCACACAATTGGAGCAGGGCTCCGTTCTGCATTCAGTGCAGACAGACAGCTTTGTCAATCTTAATGGTCCAATGCGATGTAGTTAAGAAATAGATATTTCTTGTATATTTCTAAACTTCGTATTTTATAATATAGCACAAAACTATTGTCTCCTTATACGCAAAGGGGCAGCATGATCACCAGTTAAATTGGAATTTAAAATTGCCAGTGACTAGTTACAATGTTCTCTTAAGTAAAAAAATCGGTTGTCTGTAATGTCGGTTTACTGACGATAGTTGAACGTGACAACGTCTTAAGAAAATACTGATGGA
>DWUN01003362.1:0-12160 GCA_018249975.1 Passova gellias
GTCAGTGTAGACAATGGGATGTCTCATTTGTTTTTCTGTCGGCTACGGTATCGTCGCGGTTGATCATCGCGTACACTGAACATTTCTGGAATTTTTTTTACAAAGACGCAGGCTTCCATTATATAAATAGATGGTGAGGTCAGTAGTTTATTGGTTATGAAATGTGGTCTGCATGTGTCCGTTTCCCGTATATTTCCTAGTATACGGACACATTTTTGTTGTAGGGTGAAGACGTGGTGAGCGACCACGCTGTGGCCCCCGAGTATAATTCCACGCTCGATCCACGAGTCGGCGTATGCATAATATGCGGACAGGGCGGTCTTTAGGTCTGTAACTCTCCTTAGTTCTTTTAGAGCGTATATAAAGCTCGACGGTTTGGTTCTAACCCATATAAGACGTGCTACGCTATGAACACACGCTGACATTGTGACGAGCCTCCAGATCGGCCAGAAATGGGCGCATCACAATCAGCGTAACATTTTCTAAAGCCGAACGTTGAACGTAAAGTTTAGGTGGAGACCAACAATGCGTCGATAAAACAACCCGACGAACGTTGAATTCGTTTATTTAGTCCGTTGTTACCACTAACACACCTAATTCGAGATACTACTACCATTGGCACATCGTTTTTGATGACATTCGTAGGCAGGCAGTCGCATGCGGGCACAACGTACCCGGCCATACAAATGCTACATTGTTGTCATTACGGAGCGGCCTCGATGCTACGTAGTGGTTATTATCTAGATGGAGCACTCTATGGAGAGTCGGCAGATCATGAAATCGGATAGTGATTGAGCTGTTTACTCGTATTGTATAATACGTTACGGTTGAAATTTTCCCATTCTAGTTAAGTTTTTACGGGGGTATTTCGAAATATTTATGAAAATTTGTGTCATGACACATACATATATCATGATATACATATACAGGTCGCTAATTGTTTTTGTTTATTAATCAGTGTTCGAGTGTTATCAATATATCGCGAAGCGGTGGGGCACCGCAGCGGCCGCCGCTGTACTCGTATATACAGGCTCCGTATGAGAACACAAAAAGAATTGTGAACGTTTCTAATAGAAAGCTATATTCCAATTTTAACCTAAACCCTTTTACCCTCAGGGAGCCCAATTAATGGCAATTATTTAATGTTGCGAAGTAACTACGTAAAAACCTAATGGAGGCTTAGGACAGATGTCGAGGGGCGGGATTACATGTGATATATTTGGGCAATTGTCCGATTTACATGTAACGCCGGTCCTAAACTAACAAGTGGCCTGACCCGCCATTGATTAATGGGGCTGAGTTCGCCGCCGCGCCACCGACACGCGCGCTAAGCCTCCCGAACTCCCGATACGCGAACAAACACCTTTACGTATTAATGTACGATCACTCCTTAAATTGCACGATGCGTTTAACAATTTTATATTATATACATACTACGTAACAACCGTCGTGTAGCTTAAGTTCTTTGGTCCAATTATTGTTACGTTAGCTATGACCGTTACGGTCGAACTAGTGGCTTGTTTAAATGACTCGCCTCTTGGTTTCCCGGAATAGTTGGATTTTTCGTACAGTATGAATAGTCTCATCTCTTCTTCGTAACAAAAAAAATAGAAGACTACTATGCAGCAGGTATCCCGGAGATCGAATGAGGTCGAAACAACACCACAATAGACGTAGGGGCCGTGCAACTCGACCGTAACTGATGTCACTACTACGGCGGGTACGTCGAGCATTAAATACACCGTCACAAAGGACCGTCCTTTGCGGCCAATCTGGACACAACTGACGTAAGGACTTCGGGTAGGACTATTCGCATGCGGTTGCTCTTTCAGCGCGACTAAGTATTTACAATTAACCATTTAACGAAGGCCATAATTACCTTAAAAACAACAATATTGAAGATTTGGGACTATTCCTTTTTTCCGGCGGTTTCAACTCAAATTTGAAAACAAAACCTGCCAACGTCATATTTCGCATTTGTTCGAAAGACGATCAGAACAGTGTCGTGTTGGGACAACTGACTAATGACTATATGCTAGTAATTGTAGCCGGTGCAGGTACATGTCGGTCGTAACGCGGTGCCGCTCTATATAAATGTTTACGTGACTCGCTCCCGTAGTTGAAGCTGTTCTTGCGTTCCTTTACATTTATCTACACATTAACCAACACAAACCCTCAGACATAATTCGGCAATACCTTAAATGCAACCCCTTTTGACACTACTGAGGCCTGAGGCGTATTCTACCACCGGATATGGTTTTGTGACCAACAAAAATATACCCGATATTTTTCAACTACCCACCTTTACAGCTTCTGACGAGGTTTTCGTATCGTTATAGTTACTCAGCCGGCCTGCCAACGTGGCCTCCGAAGCGAGGAAATACTCGGGAAAATTGATCTGTGACGTTGTAAAGTTACAAATGATCTGTCGCCGCGATAGTGCTTCAATACTATTGAGCACTTCAATAGCTAAATAAGGTAAATCCGCAGAAGTCTAGGTCCTGCCACTAATGCCTCTACATTTCTCAGGCGGTAGAGCTTCGACTGAAGTGATCCCACTGCGAAGGTGAAATATAACACGACTTATCGAGTGCTGGTATCAGACTGCTTATTTCTCCGTCGCTGTAGAGAGCGCTCCCAATATCGTACTGAGGGCTCGGCCGTACACGCGAACGGGAAGCTTCAAATCACACTGACGTTCGTCATAACGCCGTTACATTCATAAATCGTTCTAAGTTTTCTCTGTAAATATACTTTTACATAAATTCTTCTATGAACAAAACTTGACGTATTCATGATCAAAGTTTTATATTACTGAAAAAGTAGAAACCCGACGGCCCGCTCGAAGCCTCGCGAGACAATTATAACGATGTTAACCGAGAAGAGCAAATAAACTCGGCGCCGGAACGAGCTGCGCTCGGTTGTCGCTTTCTGTTCCCGGCACCTAATTAACGGCACTGAACTTCGAACACCGCCGGCATATTGTTCATCGCTGAAAGGAAACGCTTCTTTATAGTAAATTAACCGGCCGCGTTGGAAAGAAAATACTTATTTTCTAATGAATTAAAAAATGTGCTCGACGCCGCCCTCGGCCGGAGAGCAACGCGGCAGGTGCGCAGTGAACGTGGAAAGGGCATCGTTCGTCTGCCGCCCAGGGCGCGGGCGGCTCGTGGGCTGCGGTGCCACTGCCCGCTGCTGACGGACACGATGCCGCTCGCATTATGGCAATACGTTAAATGCTGGCTCTTTAGACTCGTTAGACAGACTGCACGCACGCACGCAAGTTACAATTTCGTACAAAAGCTTTCTCCAGTTTTCTTAATAAACCTGCAAAGCGTTAAGTGCTAGGCTCGCCGGTAACGAATCTATCGAGCGTCCAGGAACAATTACAGCAATCCCTAGCTAACTCAACTTACAACTTCCGCGACGAGAGTAGTCGTACTGCGGAGTTTCATATTGATGGCAGTTGAGAAGTGCGCATCTGCGGGCTGAACGGTTTAATGTCTGCCGCTTAACCGGCCATGGATTTATGACGACGGAGAAGCTCGATTAACCATTTCATAAATCTCCAAGTTACAAGTAATTAATGAACACATTATGGGTTGCTTACGGGTGTCCTCGGAACGAGAAGCACTAGAGCCGCCGTGCGCCACACGGAGCGTAACTGGTTTATGTACAGTTTAACGTAATACATCTTAAACGCCTTCCAAGTATTAGTGAAATCGAGCTATCATACTGCGCTGAAAATTGGCCTAAATGAGTGGCGGCGGCGCGGGGGCGCGGGGGTCGCGGGGGGCGCGGCGTCCGGAGCGGCTCAGCGGAATAGTTCACACATAATGGCAACCACTTAGGACAACTTCGAGAAGTGCACGCGTTCACCGAATACCTTGCTGCGTCACTTAGGGAAGTTATTTCCACCTCTACTGCTCGGGGAACGTCGGTGAGTTTTGTACGTAACCCTTCCCTTTACACTTAGAGCGGCAGTAATCCCCCTCGTATGTATAACACATACGTTGCGGGGTCGGCGATCCTCTACAATAGCTAGTTAGTTACGGGAGCGATCTGACATCGAGGTAACTTAAGGAATATTTTTTTTGTGGTCCACCTCCATTCATTTACTACTATTTTTACATTAAAAACCGTACTTACTCATTACCTGACGTTACTGAAACGAGCGATTAAGAGTGAAATCATTTCACTCGGTCCATGAACACGATCAGCGCGGTGCCAACCCTCACGCCGCGCCGCGTCCGATATTAAACCGCTTTTTGCGTGAAAAGGAAAGCGCGAGTGGCACCGGCGGCTACCTTCACGGTAATATCTTCACGTGATAGTGTCACTTGTATGGATGCCTGTGATCATTTCTCTGTTCATGCAATTAAAAATCGCGGTCCGTCAGGCGATGCGAGAACTGATGTCTACATTGAACCACGAACGAGAGATCTCGGTAATATCGGAATACTTAGCGTAGGTGCTCTTATGTAACGTACAAGAAATCTAATTGCCGTCTGGATTGTATAGCGCAGGCTTTCCCTAGTTGGGGATCAGACAGCCGCGTGTGAAGCTCCACCGGATTAGTATTATTCTTATTCTAAGCGCATTACGATAACTGAGATTGTATAGTATCTTGACGTGCTGCCTCCGGCCTCGGCAAACGTAGCGGCACGCCACTAGCATCCCATGTGTGAGATGTTGCGGCTTCTGCAGCTGAAGTTCGACAAATAATGTTATAAGAAGTGGTGTCAAGTTACAGTAACGCAGTAACTTGATGTATTAATTACGCAGTATGTAATTAATACATCAAGGATGAAAGAGAGTACAATATACAAGACTGATTGACGAGAACATCGTTACCTTCGATGACTGTTGTTGCTGCTTCCAGAATGTATAAAAGAAATGCGAATACATTACTCATACCCAGCGTTGGAATATTTTCATTTCAAACATTACTCTTATTATAGCAATAGGGAATAGATAATTCTTCCATGAGCTTCCATACCATAATTATATCAGATAGACTAGAAAGTTTGCTATAACATAATACATTTTTTTAATGTTATACAATGTTTGCGCTAATCATAACGTAACAATACCGGGACCCTCAGGTAAGGCTAACTCTATAACCACCGCGACAATGACAGTAACGGGTAGGCACGCGATCGTCGAGCTAAAATCACCGCAGATCCATTTAATGCGGTTGGAACCACCTTCGTCGGTGTCATGATAACATAGAGTGTTTTAGTGTCACTCTTCTAGAACCGATATCGACTAACTTCAACTATTCTTATTTCCAGCCTCGCTCACGACGGTGTCGGATAAAAGGAACAATTAGGACTTCCTATAAATCTTTGCAAGTTACTTGGATAACTTCCCTGAGGCATCTTTCTTATCTTCCTTCAGAACGACGAGTGGGCATCTTGTAGCAAATCATAAATATTTTATGTTGTTGAATCACAGAATAGGTTCTTCTAGCCGCTTGTAGGAATTCTTTCGACTTTTTCATTAGTAACAGATGAAAAACGATGAGTTGAAAAACATTAGCTCGTATTTACATGAAACTTCGATTACCACAATACACCGAGAGGAAATAAAAACACCAGCAATTTGTACAAAAAGTCCAAACCTTTAGAGCCACGTCCGTCGTGTATGCTTTTAATACCACAGGTATTCGCTACTCATATGTAGCATACAGTAAAGAGGTAAAATATGAAATTACGTATAGAAAATTGTCTACTACATCAACAAGAGACGGATTAATTTCGATATGTTCCATTACTAAATCGTTCACCCTTCTGCGAGCGACTACATATAGGTGTGTGTTCACACAATGTGTTCGAAGTTCTATTACATAATCGTGTAGGGCTTAAAACATCCATTAGCTCGAGTGTACACGACGCCGACAACACTGGCAGTTTGAGTTGGGACCGCGAGAAAATAATGTTACAGAGAAAATTACATTACACCAGATGAGGTTCACTGATTGTAACGTTGGGACGCTTCGGAGATGGCGTTCAATGCGGGTATTGAATAATAATTCTTTGTCTCCGTGTCGGTTGCGTAAATCGCCCTGTTCAGAAATAATTTACACATAGTATAGTAAATACTTTGTCTTTATACAGTAAGGGCCCTGATAATTTTGTAACACCTGCGTTCCCGTATTTAAGCCGCTCGTCAAACAGTCTTTACTAGTGCTCTTAATTATAAAGCGAACGACAAAACAAGTGAGGTCTCTTTGAGGTCGAAACACGAGCGTACATCGCATTCGTGCTATAGTTTCTTACGGAGATGGGCACGCAGCATTCTCAAAGAAACAAAAGAAGAACATGTGTTTTATTCCTTCTGTTCTAATATTTTATTTATTGACATATTCTTTGTATAGATATTTTTTTAAACACAAAATAAACCCACTGACTAACCCACGAGACATTAAATCTCTCAGAAATAAAACTCATCGTATGTGCCTCATGATGCACTTCGCCGGAACATAACAAGTGTTACAGGTTAAGACACCATTTAGGAATGAGCCAATGAAAGTATGTTGGCAGCGGTCGTTGGCTTCTCTCCAGGTGGTCGCGTAGGTGTTACCTACTCCAGACGATCGCTCTTCAGCAACCTTTCATACCGAAACCGCTAGAGCGGTATTATTCTAGATGCTACGGTTACATAGGAGTCTTAGAACTTTTAGAAAATTCTAAAAACTCTTAAACGTTCAAAACATTCGAACTAAAATCAATTCCCATACACGTAGTGAGAGAATATGCGATCTTAAAAAGTCGACAAAAGAAGAATTGGTAGAAATACTTATGCGAGGATTTGAGAAAGGTTATTAATCATCTAATTACGCATTTGGAATGAGATATTTGACAGCCGAAATTAAAATTCGTGTTGAACAAATGAATACCCCGTTCATCAATCAAAATTACAATCATATCGTAATTACAAACATGTAAACATAATCCTCAAATAAAAATATGTTCCAAAGATCAGACCAAATGGCCGGTGAGTTCCAAAGAGTAGTTATTATTATGATACCGTCACGTCAGCTTCTTGAAATGGATAATCGCTAAAGAGAAAATCGAGCCACATACCGGTTCACATTGTACAACAGCAGTCATGCAAGCCTCCATACCTTAAACTACTGAACCGCTTAGAATCTCAAATCAACCGATTAAAAAGAGACCTCACTTCACCAGCATCTCAACTGACACAGCACAATGGAAAATGTCTATAATATTCACATCGTCGACTAATGGATCCAAAGTTTAGAACTGTGATACAAAGCCTGTTGAGGTAACATTCCACGGTGTACATTCTGGAGTCCGGGCCAATGCAAGTTTTCTGGCAACGTTATCTGGCGGCGCTCCACCGACCACGTAGCCGCCGCTGCTTCAGGTCGCTACCGGAGTGGTGCCATCACTGCGTCCATGTGTTGCCAATTTACTTATAATTAGAGCCTTGCGCTATTCATTTTCGATTAATGTAAAAAACCGACGCAGACGCGCCAGTGACGAAGATTTTCTTTTTCTTTCATTAAATGTTTGTTTAACTCTCAAACTAGTACCCTAAACTTTCGTCCCTCGATCGTAAATGATTATGTTAAAATCCATGACGTTTTGGATTGACACTGCTTTACTTAAATAATATAGAAACGTAACTCCCAAACGAATTAAAAACTTAACAAAAAGTAGAGTTACAAGGTTACTGAATACAGTGATACAAGTGTACGGGAACCAAAATCGCAAGTTAAAGCAAACAATACATTAGTTCCTGTTTTTCCTGTATTTCATGTTTTATTTTCTTATGTTATGAGAGTAGTGAACGATCTGACAGCAGTCACGAGTGGCCGCTGTCGCCCATGGACATCTGCGACGGACCTCTAATAGGGTTGTAGGGATGGGACTGTTAGTGTGAATTCAGTTAATAGGTGTTAATAAGAATTAGTTGGTGAGTGTTGTGTAATTATTGTGTAATGTTTCCATTATTTCCCTTTTTACAAATTCAGTGGTTATCAGGTATTCGTCAAAGTAATATTGTTTATTCGTAAACAAGTCAGGCTTTGAAATAAGCATTAATGAATGCCGTGGACGGCCGTCAGGTGAAAAGATCCGATATCTCTGAAATGCGGGCCAAATTAATGGAACGAAAAGAAATGCGTACAGTAATTTGTTCGTCCTTTTATGTTCCATGAAAAGGTGTAGTCCATTGTGGAGGCACAATGCCCGTTGATACACCCTACCTACCTGATAACTGTATTGGTATAGCAAAAGAAAAACGGTAAGTCAGCTCTGCCCTCGCTAGTTTCGATTGCCTATTGACCTAAATCGTTGAACGGACGAGCTCTTATGCACGTTCATTAGCTTAATAAATAAATGCAAACTTATGAATACACAGAACTGTACCACGAAATTATTTAAACTGTCTTCTCTTTGTCCGTCAACCGTTATGGGAAATAGGTGTGACTGTATGTATGTTTTTTTCTATGAAATACTTGTCTCCAGATGTAGATAGATTAAATGGTAGATATTGCTGCGTCTAGATGACTATAATTATGACAGAGATTTTCGCTGATGATACTGAATCACTCGTGCTCTATAAACTAGAAAACAACGTCATTGCAAGAATGTTCAGTATCGAAGGTAACATACTAAGTTTCCTGTACTGCGGTATTAGCCCTCCCTATTATCCACCCCACAAAGGATTCAGATTAAAGATTGTTTCTGATTTGCGGAAATATAAATTGTAATGTGAGAGAAACGTTAAATACTAATGCGGGTATTATAAACAGCGGCGTCGAACATGGATCATACAACGTAAGCGTTTTAGTGAAATAACCGTCTACATGCTCTTTACCATTAACACTCGGATAGCAATGGAGATTTCATCGCCGAGCAACAATTACTTTAACAATTTCAAGTCAGACCCGATTATTTCATCTCTTTTACTTCTCGATCTAAACGTAACGCCTCCCCATTCGAAAGCCGTTGCAAGCTTTGTAAGGCATTAGCAGTTCGGATAAGGCGAACCCTACTAAATCATGGCGGGATACTGATTTCAGATTCATAACATGAGCATGTGGTATTGGGTTATTGTCAGATTATGTGCCTCCGTGCGAGCAGCGCACGAGATATGTTACGTGAAATTGTAGTACTCGTAGGTTGTGGTGGTAGGGAGGCTTCTGCCAGATTGCGTTTAACGTCGTGACGCGATCATTCATTAAACTCAAATTCAAACCTAGACCGGAACTCCATGATCTACATGAGTCTGAGGACGAGAGGTGGCGATCAGCTGTTCAAACACAAAAATTGTCATGAAACCGAACAACTGTTTAAGAGAAAATAATTTTTCACAACATTTAAGCTAGAGCGCTTATTAATGCAAAATACTGGTAAAAATTCGGAAACGTGTTTTACTTTGATAATTTTGCTGCATTTTCTTTTAGAGCTTAATCGCTGCTTGACATTAATCCGGGCAGCGGCGAAAGCGCTATTTTTGCCCGTTTCGTCAACAGCTCCATTAATTTTGTTTTGTTTAATTTACCAACTCAGTTTAGTTTTAAATGTAGGGTATTTCTTATTATTAATATGACGGGAACGCTCGTGCGTTAGGTGTTGTCAGAACTTACGTCAGCCCGACGTTGCCACTATGCCCCAGTACTACTCGGGTGAATGTGACTGCGTTCCACATTGCTTTCTTGTTCACCATCGCCCATATAAGACGTTTACCGACTTTATATTGTCTAATATATAGTCAGTAAAGTTTGTAAGACTTCCTAAATACAACAGTAGTTTCAACAATCTTTTGCTACTTAACGTTAGGCCGCTGCTTGCGTTGTCTTTAAAATTTCACTCCTTATTATGAAGACACATATAATACAAATTTAGCATAAACTCATATTCTCGAACAAAACCCCGCAACTCCCCGACCCCGACGCCTATGCAGAAAGTTATTTCATCTAACTTTCCCGTTCATACTTGCATGTCGGTTCCGATTCAATGGAGATTGATAACGCTCACCCTTAGCCTCTATGGTTCACTGTGAAGATACATTTTGCCGTAAGCTCTACTGATATTCATGGAACTGGAGCCGATTTAGGATTCAATTCCAGCTTTTAGAATCGACGGTTATGAAAATTGGAGATCATCAGTGAATATACCAATCCTAGGTGTATACCGATCGCATCAATGGAACCTCAGAGATCGACGTGACAAGTTAAAGTACTGAACATTAGGTTTCACGGTACGCTCAGGTGCGCTGCCCGGTAAAGAAACATTCCTTGCCATAAATGGTATGTATGCAAAGCGGTCGTCCTCAGCCGAAGTAAATAAAACACTAACATAGTGATGTATGTATTTTTAATGTTATTATACGATTCAATCAGACCCTGCAGTGTCAGTGTACATGTCCAATGCCGCCTCGAAGCCAAGTGAACGTATATTTATAGCTCGGACCTGCAATTTGGGAAAGCCATAAAAGTCTGCAACGATTGAAACCCCCGCCGCGTCGCTCGCGCCCCAAGCTATGTATTTAGTTACATGAAGTAGAACGTTTCGGGACCGTCCGTTGTGTGAGACGGCGCGTGCCCTAATAATGTTTGCTTTTTAAGGAACAATCGAATATTGAAGGCAGTATGATCAGAATCAGGACCAGAAATGTTATTTGCGTGAATATGTGTAACATACAATTCTTACAACAACATTCCAGATATACGGCGACGGCATCAAATATAATACTCGTATATATAAAATATAATACTCGTATATATAAAATATAATACTCGTATATATAAATTACGTGTCGCGTGTCCGCGATGGACTCCTAAAGTACTGAAACGATTTTAATCAAATTTTGCACACTGTGTGCAGTTTGATGCAACTTGAAAGAAAGATAGGATAGCTTTTATATCGATTAATGATCTAATTGTTTTTACTGCAATTTTTTTTTTTTTAATAGGACATAGGATAGTCGGGCAAAATCGTGCTGCGGGACTTACAAATATGAGGTTAACTTATTATAAATGTACCACGGCAACGCGTGCTTTGGTCTACTAGTAAAATATATGATGTGAATGCACTCGTATGATATCGATTCGACCTAACAAAATATTAACCTGAAAACATATTTCTTAGAATGTCGCATTATTCTTGTCAATCGAAACACTAATTTTACACGCCGACACCTTTACCGAAACTTGAAATTTAATTCGCTATAACGTTAAAATAATCTGTACATTTTAAAACATAACGATCAAATAGCAAAACCCGACCCGTCCGCGTCGGTCGGGAAGCGGCAGCTTTTTGTCCCCGAGACGCGCAAATACATAGTACGGGAGCAAAAATTCCTCGTTTTAGCGCGCAAATTAATATTAAATGTTTTTGTTCCGAATCGCCTTACTGCGCGCAAATTGGATTTGCGTATTCGGTGCGCCATGTCATCGTTTTAATGTTTTTCTGATTCAATTTGCAGCATTGTTCTATGTTGCTCGAACTAGCCGGTATGTTTTGACCGCGATCGTATGTATATAAATTTGCTTAATGTGCAAAATACATTAAAATACAGATAGAAAATTCGATATATGTCACAAATTTTAAATTTGTTCATGGTGTCGAATAAATTGAGCCCTTTTCTAAGCATATCATTAATTAACAATACGGGAATGGTGGTTTTGTACAAATGAATATCTAGTAAATAAATTCCCACGAACATTGACATCGTGATCAGTAGGGGCTCGCCTCGGGGCTCGCGCGTCGCCGCTAATGTTCGGTTCATTAGACAATTGTGGTTCGTTAAATTAGACTAATTGTCTTCTTAGAATCCTGGGGCTTGGAATGTCGAATAGTTAAACATGTTTCGCATACAACTGGAAGTTCACCGACGTAGTAACCTACTCCGAGAAATGACTCGGTTTGGGACAAGTCTTAGGTAACTGAAAGAAATGTTAATTATTGTTGATTTATTACTTATCTTTTTTTAACAAGACATAAGCAAAGCAGGCCTTAGGATAGATAGATAGATAGATGGTCGCCGCTGTTCTCGGATGTTTGTATAGAGTAAATATTATAAACTATTTCAAGTTACGACGTTACGTTAGCGCGACTGCCGATCGGGTGGTCCTGGGTTCAAATCCCGGGTTGGGTACTGCTGGATTTTTCTAATTTAGAAT
>DWUN01003363.1:0-12160 GCA_018249975.1 Passova gellias
GGTGAAATGTGGGGGTGTACTACACTCCTCTGCCTACCCCTTCGGGGATTACAGGCGTGATGTTACGTTTACGTTTATGCAACATTATATGTAATGTTAAATATATTATATAAATGTATAATGTAACGAAATAGGTACAAAGAATTTCATAGATCGGGTCTAAATCAGCAAGAAGTATGCCGAACGAATATTATTTAAGCAGCATAGGACTATTAAATAAGTCGGGTCGAGTAATTGAGTTATTTATCAAGAGAGATCTGCGGCGACGACCCCTTGACATTTACACGGATATATTTTAAAATGATACTTTATAAATTCCAGCTAGAATATATTTGAGTAAATAAATATATTGGTATTCAATTGAAAATAATATATACTTTTGCTTGAGCGGTTAGTGGATTGGTGTGCAGTAAATATGTAAAAATATTTAAACTTGTCAATGTTAAATATCCAATTTTACCTCAATATTATTCATCATGTCTCGGTGTTACAATAAAAAATGTGTGTCTATTTCAAAAACATGCAATTAACCTTTTGGACTGTGTGTAGTATGCCAACAACCATTCAACCAATATGAATAAAAAGCAGTTTTTGAAATTTAAAGACCATTAAATGACAAACTTTTAACAAGTATACTTGGTGGTCACAGGTGTTCGAAGTAAGATTTAGTTGCCAATTCAGTACATTCCATTTTCGTAGACCAATGTTCAAATGTAAATAGAATTATTGAACACATTTAAATAATGTATGTAAGTTTTTAATGTCCTAGGTCACACACATATTGGCTACATTGTCAACGACTGTACATTTACATATCAATTAGTTGAAAACATATTCACAAGCCTAATATATTTTATATACATGAACAGTATAATATAGAGTACTAAAGGAAAACTAAATATTCAATACTTCGAGCTTGAAAATGTAATTATTTATCACGCATATAAATTATGCTTATCTTCACACTTGTCAGTGGAACACAGTCAATACTGTTGAATGATAAATCGATAAGTAATTATGATGCTTAATTGTATTGCGCGAATAACATACGAAATTTTGTTCGTACCTGTGACTGTAACCTACTAATTAAAATGATCATAAAGCAATCTACTTTAAGTCTCAGTAATGACCTAAAATATAAGTTATCGCGTTAAGTTGTAAAAATTAAGTCATCGTCTTGATGAACACTTTTTTTAATTAGAATATTCAGAATGAGAAGAAAGCCGACTGACATTCTGGTCGAACGCGATTTGGCATACTTCACACGATTTAGAAAAAAAAAAAGGAGATTGTTATTTGTGTGGTATTCCTCGCTGTTTTCCTTCGCCGCTATAACGAGTTATATTTAATCTTTAAATAAAGTAAACATTGGTATTAATTTTAGGAATTTCCTTATTATGTTTATTTGGTTCGCGTATAAATTAAAATCCATTAGGCCAACTCAAATATAGGTTTAAAACAACACAGACCTTATTAGCGATAATATTTACATTACGTTTCGCTATCGACTTGTTTAAATAAAGGCTATACTCGTATAACGTTCAAATACGAATAAATTGTATCGGATTTAGTATTTTATATAAAGTATTTATTGCACAAATGTGGATTGTATGTTTATTGTCTATTTATAAAAAACGAAATTCACGAAATGTTGGCGTCAAAATT
Organism: Passova gellias; assembly: GCA_018249975.1. Classification (NCBI taxonomy): domain Eukaryota; kingdom Metazoa; phylum Arthropoda; class Insecta; order Lepidoptera; family Hesperiidae; genus Passova; species Passova gellias. The sequence continues at coordinate 1,666 of DWUN01003363.1, forward strand.
AGCTATTTGATAGGATAGCTAATAGTTGGACTGGATTTACTTAAAGACTTTAAAAGTAACTTAAAGATTTTAATACAGGCAAACAATCTCGATGGAATTTAAAAGAAATACCTCTTCTTTCCACTGCAATTCCAATGTAACATACTTAAAACTTTCGTGACCTTTTAAAACAAAAGAAGTCTAAGATTATTTCTGCGCAAACTTTATAGGATGTTTTTTAAAGAGCATTATCAATATTATAAAATCAACGCCCATAAACCACAACGTATTTAGCGTGTTATATCTCTATCGGCCAATTGTATCTTAGGCAATAAATAATGCTGAACATAATAGCTCTCGTTAATTATATGCAGGCGTTTAGTTCCAACTCCGTTTCAATAAACCACCATTTTGTTCGCCCGTATTGTCTCATAGTTAATATGATTCTATTATTCATACCGTATTTAAACAGCGAATGAATAACAATAACAATGTCACGTTAGCTGTTTTATTCTTCTTTTAAATATAATTCGAAATGCGTGAACAAGAGAACAAAAATAATACCTAAAATAATCACTTTTGAAACGTGAACATAAAAATATCTGAAGTTGTTCCAACCGATAAAATGTTATATTAAAGTCTTGGCAACTCGCTAACGACGCGTAATATCTGCATTATGATATGACACGATTCTTGTAAACGTCATCAGCATAAATCAAGTGAAAAAGGAATAGATTATGCCGCTGCTAAAGTAACTGAATAATTTACATAAATAAACGTACGCCGAGCATAAGATAATAAATAATCCGTAGTCAGCATCTTCGGTAATCGTTTAAAATCCCCGCCGAAGCGAATAAATCCCAGTATTTCTGCCAGCGTTCATCACTCATAACGCCTAAATCTCGCTAGATTGAATGCGAAATGCAAACGAAAGAGAAGCGAAAACCGCAGATAAATCGCCCTGGAATCCATTATATTAGAGCCGTATGTTTGTCAATAGGCCGGCTGATTGGGGCCTCCTGGACGCGCTGCGAGCCCGGTACCGCCCGTGATTTACGGGCCGGCCGCGCTACTTGGCGCTCTGCCCGAGCATCGAACCCGGACCGGAGTGCACTTTATACGAGAAAAATTGCATGTGACGCGGAAATGTAATTCAGCGAGTTCGCAGTACGAAGATATTAGTTCGGTCTAGCGTAAAACAAGATATATTGCCTGGTAACATACGCCGCGGCTACCTACCTCACTATGTAAGGTATCGGTTCGGCTGGCAAGATTAATGTGTAATATATAACAACATTTATAACAATAAATTGAGATCATTATGCACAGCGCTCAAGCTGTCATCCTTAAGCATTATACGAGTACGTCTAGTTAATCCTATTCCTATGACTGATATTGAGTCAGTAACGAGAGTTCGATATTATTTATCTCTCTTTTGCAACGATAGAGTTGTTAGAAGCCAAATTAACACTGGCTTTGTAAATTTGTACTATTTTTATAGACGCTAAAGTAACTATCTATTACGCTTTCACGGACATACCGTTGGTCCGATTATGACATAGTATGGAGATTTAAGGTATGGGGAAGGAACATACTTTTTTCAAAAATCAACCGCTATGGGGACAAAGAGGGGGTTATAACTTTCATAAGAGTTGATTCTTTCAAACAATTTCAACAAACGAGTAGGTTCTTATTACAAATATATTTGACTGAACATTTATTTTTATTTTTTTATATGTCTGAAATATCGCAATACATTAATAGACACGTTAAAAACAAGTTGAAATACGTTCGTGAGGAAGCAATGCTGACAAGAGCACTCTAAACACAGAGATTGTCACAAGTCTGTCGTGAAGTGAGCTAGTGATAATGGGTGTCGAGAGATTATCTCACGCCCGCTGTAATGATGTAACTATACACTGGATAGAACGAAAATTGTTGTTACGCGGGTAAATTGCGGTACTTTATAGTTAACAATAATGAACCGTAATGGCGGATAGTGCATTATCGTGTTGAACATTGCGCACGGTAAACGATATTATTTCACATCGCGCTGCCAAAGTACAAAATGCGTTACAAATTTTACAAGTGATTCAACAAGTTGCGATTCGCTACTAACTAAAAGGCGACTTCACTTCGACTGTCCCTGCACGAATTATCATTATTAAGTAACGACAGTTCGATAGTCAATGCACAATCGAACATTAAACGTTCGATCAATCGGACGCATTCGAAGCGTGAACATATGGGTCGCGAAAAAAACATTACACAATGCGAGTGAAGTCTTTTTTTCACAGTCAAAAGAAACAAGATAACTAAAAAAATACTCGAGATCACAAAGCCGAGAGCAAGACGAACTAGTAATCCAAATACAGGCGCGTATTATGCGGATTACGTCCATACGAGATATCCCTATATCGCAGAATACGGCTGTCTCTTTGTACACGTACAAATTCAGGATCGAATGAAAAGATTATGAAATACACGTGTCCCTTTCCCCCGCGGTGATTAATAGCGTCTACGAGGGAGACGGAGTGCCGTGTGAACTTGAACGCGAAACATCTGCGTAGGCACTCGGGAGAGAATATTTTCTTTGTGAAGAAGGTGAGCGTAAATTGATTTGGATGGGTATTCGAGCTCGTCATCTCGTAGATGGATACTAATAACCAGTTGAGCGTGAAAGGAGCCCGCGGCGACGCAATAACGTCGGCCGGGATTAACTCGGAATCGCTGCTTTATTTCTTAACATTTTCAACTTTGGTTTAAGGCGAATTGTTCAGTTCGGTTCGCTGAAACGTACGAACTTGAAAGCTTTGTGTTTCTTTAATCTAATTTTCAAAGTTTGTAAAAGAAACTTTCTTTTACCGAGAGACGTAATCTTTTATAACCACAACATTGATTACAACATAATTGTATAATCTTAAAAGGTATTTTTATCTATTTATTATTCACTATTAGCCCCCACAGTATCTTTTTAATTTGACAACGAACAAAATCCATTCAGTGATCATACTCTAATTTAGAATTTCCTACATCATGTCTCATATGTCGGCCCATAGTATGCAAAAAATTTATAATATTAGCTAAGATTATTTTACTTGACTGTATCAACGTAGTTAATATTTGATACATGTACATTTTACTGCGGTTACGGTGTAAAGTTGTGCGGTCGTGTTAGCAACATACGCGCCATTAGTCGACGATCAATTTAAGTATTACATAGCACCATAACACGAAACTGTCGACTAACAGTAAAGGTACAGCTATCGTACAAATTGATTGACACATACTTGAAAAATCACATGTATTTTATCGTCGTCCGGCGGTTAAGCTTTTCACAACAACCGGTGAATAGAAATTATCCAATTTATTTATAGCACGTAATAAAATAGTTTTAGCACAAAATAAATTATCTATTCACCATGATACTGCTATATATCAACGTTAATAAAAGTGTGAAAAGCTTTACGAATAATGAATTCACCATTAACGAACAGTGCGGCAAAACCATTATGAAACAATTCATATATTTAACAAAGCGAAATAGCGACCGGTACCAGGAATACAGAAATATATTAGCGTCCGTTTCGATAACCGTAAATACTAATGCAATGAAATACTCATTTTAACAAATTAGGACACGCTACGCAACAATATTATTCGGATTGAATGATATATAATTTAATGAAGTTCGGTAGGAAATAGGCCGTAATTATTTTATGACAAGCGAATTGGTTAATAAATTAAACTGAAACGCCAGTACGTCGCGTCAAGCGAGCTATGTTACTGAATATGTCAATGTTTATTAAACAATTATATTACACCTAGCAGTATTCTATAAATTCTCTTAAACACATAATAAATGTACATGAATTTGTTACAACATACAGTGCCCCTTATGTTTTTGCTACCCTGGTATTCATTCGTACTTAATAAACCGTTTGGGAGATGTTGTGTTTCTTGAAAAACAAAATATTAAGTTTAATTATAAGATCAACCATTTTTTAACCAACAAACCCTATTTATTGTGTACAAATTTTCGTTTTGTGCTTTTTTCTGTTAGTATCAGAATGTACAAATAAATAAATAAATAATGAACATTTTACACCTCGTTCTTATTATATCCCTTGTATTATAACTTTTTAAATACGCAATACACAGGATACCGGTATTTAAAACCAATAATAAATATGATGTACTCACTTAATTTGATATTACGATTAAAGAAAAACAATGTACCTCTCAATAATATTTTTTCATTGTTGTAAAAAAATTTTCATTCAAAACATTAGGACTTATTAATGTTTACAAATGAATCGGAATTTTATTACAAGATTGTTAATAAGACAAGAAGACTTTATGAAGAACAAAGGTTTTCTTTTGAAAACAAAGGAACGTTATTAAATATGAGTATGAAATAAAAGCAGCAAACCAACTGAGACCGGGCACTTTGTATTGTTGTCTCGTTTTATCTCGAGCACTTTGTGACCTATCTCGCTCGTTCGTTTGCCCTTCATTGTGTACTCAACGAGGATTCGCCGAGGAAAATGGGAATCGTACGCGGAAAAAACAAACATATTGAGTTTCGGTGTTTGTTCACTTTAACGTTCAAAATTTTAAATTTTTTCTATCGAAACGAAACCTTGTTTAGACAATATACAAATATGATATTTTATTTATGTGGGTACTTACGCCTGTAAAGTACTTATGTAAATAAAGTAGGTTGATTTCATTTAAGTTCTCTTAAGTAGGTAGGTATGTAAGTTTATGTATAAGCTACTGGGGTAACATAACGTGACGTTTAGGTAAACTTACTTGTGAGCTTGTCCAATTTATAGATAATTTATTTTTACTAAAGATTCTCCTCTTATATAATAATTTAATCAATTATATTGATCGAACATTTATAGCCGTTCGTTACAATGGTCATTGATCGTTGTAACTTTAATGCGGCACTTTAATTTACATATTTTATATCGCTTCTAAAGGTTAATATTCAAAATGGATAAGCCCTATTAACAAGGAACTTTATTAATACGTAGAATCTATTATTGAATATTTTAATTAGATACTCTAAAGATTTAAGCAAAAAGCGTTTATTAGAAATCACAATCACGCTAGCTTGCGGCTTGTACCCATTTTCGTCTTCATTGAAGAAGTACAAACATATAAATGGGGTTTTAAGCCAGCTTTTATTATTTCACCCGCCACATGCTTTTACAAAAGGATATCTCACTATATTGCTTCATTTGAATAAAAATCTTCATCACATATGCATATCGTTTGATTAATATTACTGTAGATAATATATTCTATTGTAAAGGTCAATGAATTTAGCTGTTTAACGTAATATATATTTATTGCGGGCAATTAATATTAAGATTATATATTATCTTTTATCTACTAACTTTATGATATAATATATGCATTGGAAATAATCAGCTTTATTTGTAAAAAGATAAAAATACTTCTGTGTATCTTGTTAGTAATGTGTTAGCAATCTTACGTACGCTTCATAAGATAAGAAAACCCTATATAACAAGAAGAACAAATAAACGTACATATCTTATTGATAAAATAAAGTCACAAGCCGAAAACAAACAAAGCTGTACACATATTTGCGCAGATCCAACATACAATATTGCATTATAATGACTACATGACATAAGTAGATAGATGGAGATCCTTACCGTTCCCAAGGTGATCTATCGGTGACTCGCGATGGCAATCCCAAACAGACACAATCCATCCAGCACTATGAGGCACTATAGTTAACACTGACACTTGACAAGTGGCGGCACGATCTCAATGCACCATCACTAAAACACTCGCATGCCGTCGGCGATCCTCGCACGAGACTGCTCGCCTCGACACACCTACGAAGAGACAAAAGACAATCAGCATACACTGCACACCACACGAGTATCGGAGCATTCGTAGCTCGCACTAGTAGCAAGTACCGTATGCTAGTAACACGATTCGGGCCGATGACGAGGAGCGCGCGTCGCGAGTGCACGCTACACGAATACTGAGCGGCGGTTGGCGATTAAGCGACTACGCGCGGAACCAAATACGCGCGTATCCGAACGAACCTCGACTTGAATCGAGTCGAGCCTCGAGCGGAATTCAAATCGCGATACTCGACGCTCCCCGCATGGCAGCAATCATTTCACGCTTCACTAAGTGGAAGAGTAAAGTGTAAAATTACACACAAATAATCCTTCGCCGCCATGCACTGACGACAGTTTTAACGTTTAAAAATTTCAACTGTTTTTATATTTACAAGATTAACCTTGCGCCTTTCTTATTATCATCAATAATAACGTCGTCATTCGGTCCGCACTGTTAATTATGGTAATACCTACAGTCAAAATAATTTATGGATAATATTTTGGTACATTATATTTAATTATGTAAATTAACTCGGTGGAATCACTTCGTGTATGTCAGTTAGTATTTCATTTGCATCGCGGCAAGCGGTTCTCGGGCTTGCCGCGCAGTGTTCATAAAACTAAAGATAGAAAGAGAAGTACAGACTACGGTTCGACGGTCGACAGGGAGCGATGCAACGTGGCACGGGAGGCGCGGGCGGCGGCGAGGGGAAAGGGGGCTCGGCAGGAACATGGCTTCCAAAATTATTACACAAACATTTATGCATGAAGGGATAACAAAATGTTACCTCAGCTAGCTGCTGCATGGTTTCGATTGAAGTACATTTATTCATACCGTTATGGGGCATGAAGGCAAACGATTGACAATTATAAAAGAAACGTTACTGTAGTCGAACATATGTCTGCCAGAGCCGTGCCATCCGCGCGGGAGGTGGTGATAAAACATTTTTTTTACCATCACGTGTGTGCGTCCAAGAAAACATGTGAGATAATAAAAAGTTATGTTTGATCGTACGGCTCGTAAAGTTTATTTGTGTAATACGTTGTCGAAACAGACGGATAATTAGAGTGCGCTTTACGGGCGGTTACGAAGCTCGTCGGGGATGAATACATTATCGCAGTGGATGATTTCTAAACACTAAAATAAATATAGTACGCGTAAAGAATATTTTACGCTTCGAGTTATTCGCTTCTAAACATAACTCCTGTTTATTTTCAGTAGATTGACTGTATAAAAATAAATTGAATATTCCAATTACATACAAAAGTTTATAGAGTTTCGCCCATATAAATACGTAAACAAAATAAACCACTGGAAGTCAACGAGTCTCTCTGAACAAAGGTGAATAACAGGTGAATAAGTAATGACGCGCCCACACTGCTCGTGGGAATTATCGGTTATTACACTTATCACTGTTCATGCGTGACGTAATACTGCCTAATAACGGTAATACAGCTATGACTTCACACGGAATATTGTACGAGACCGATACAATAAATATATTTGAGTGCAAAATGTTTATTTGTAAACAAACCAATCGACAATAGCTTACGGTCAATATACCACTGTGTCACTAATAGCGAGTTGCAAATTGAAATATTATATTCGAGATAATCTAGTTAATGGCGTAATAGAGGCCGGGTAATCTCCAGATGACGGAGACCTCCTCCGAGGAGGTTATTTAATCACAGCGGCCGACATAAAATGAATGAATGGGCTCTATCGTTACATAAGTATGCGGCAAAGTGACATTAGATAAAGCTCTCAGAAAAATAGTGAAATAGCTCTCGCATCGCCCCGAGCGATATTCTGTACGTTCACACTGTTTGCTCTCACTGTTTGATAAAATACGAAAGAGATTTTAACTATGTATTCAGATATTCGAGGAGCAAGAAATATTCTTCCGATATATTCGTCGCGATACGATTCGTATTGCGGAGCGCAGATATTTCTCATATTCTTTTGTTGGGATCACCGCGGCCGGCTCTTTGTTATTTGAGTTATAGGAAGACTTACTGAATAAGAAAAACTGAAGCATTATTCAAGAGCCGAACGGAACACGACGAGGAACTTTGCGCCGGAGGAAATGCGACGTTGTAAAAGATTTGTTTTAATAAAGTACACACAGAGGGGCTTTGTGCGGCGAGAAACAAAGGGTGGCTCTTTTATAAATGTTTCGAAGCTGTTATAATTGAATAGGACGGAGCCGCTGACGCTATTTTAATGAGCGTCGCGATAAGGTTTAATTAACATACGTGTACTCAATTAGCGTTCGTTAAACGGCGGAGTGCATTGTACGGGTAAACACATGTTCGCAGGCTGGTATTCAGGAGCTTAAACATCTATTAACATTGTAATCGAAGCAGCGAGACACCGAGCCATCCGCAGGGAGGAATTAGGGCATCACATTTATTAAACGTGAAAAGCGTGCCAACAAATGAAAGTAGGTATATTACAGGCGTCGTGTATTCTCACGAAAAAATGACAATCATTTTCAAGCGGTGATTTATAATGGCAATGTGGCGATTAATGACAAATTAATTATTATTGCTGTCGTCGAATTCATTGTTGCCCTATTGGACAAGGGTCATCGCTTAATGAAAAGCGTTAAGGCCGTAATCAATGATAAACCCTGAACACAATCCCTTTAATCAGACGTTCCAAGAGAGAAACATTTTATAACTTTGCCATAAAACTTTGGTGAATAAAGAATATCAGCTTCCAATGTCTATGAATTTTTAATACAACTCGTAATTGAAGTTGAGTCTTTTGTAATCACTATTTGCTTTGTTTAATAAAGATTACCTTACGTCACGTCCTTTTCCTGTCTAGTTATAATTACATTATCTTTATCAATATCAAGTGTTATAGGGAGATAATGATGATGTGTAATTTGAAGACTCATTAGTAAACGAGGCATTGTAATAGTTCTGAGTAACTTTGCACTATTGTTAATACTTCGCCGGCTTAAGCGGCTTTGATTTAGGTTGATAAATGTAGGGTGTCCGAAACCAGCTTTCCGAGAAACGCCCCGTACCCGCCGGATGAGACCGAGCTTCGTCCGTCCGATCCGAACAATGCACACAATGGAGCGTAAGAGATACCGGAAACCGTAATCAACATGTGCCTACTTGTAAAAAGTTCAAAGCCCAAACATCTCGCCGTAGTGCGCGCCGCGTCATCGAATAAAAGTGCCATTTCGTTAAATTTATTTGACGTTAACATTTTATATCGTTACGAGCCCCGTACTAAAGAAATGTACACGAACACAAAAATGGTATAAATACAATCATTATCAGATTTCACACTGACGTTAAATAAAGTATTTGTCGTGTACGTGAATTGAAGGACGTGTGTAGTTTGGAGAATTGGGTTAGATCCATATCGATCTGAACGTCGAGAGAACAGGATGGAACTATTCCCCTTGTACTTATTAACGTTACGTACATTCTTGCTGATTGTACAATTCGTTCGCAACCGGGATGTTTGTTCGTTAGTTTTGTGGATACGGTTGAACAAATAATGTTTTGTCTTGAATCCGCACCGCTGTTACTAAACGATTAAATACTTTAGGTAGTTCGTACTCGGCAACATGTTACCGCAGTCAGGTTTTATTCGAACAAAAAAAATGCCCAAATAGTGTTCAGTTATCAGCACAACTGAACACACGTAAGTAACTAAATAACCGTAAGTAGGCCAGCGCACGTAGCTACAATGAACATAACACTCGGAGCCGCCGCAGCTTGGACACGAAGCGTCAGCGAGTCGACAACACGACACCCTATTTTTATAACCACGCTGCAATTTGTTGTGTGATAATTTCCCCTAGCATTTTGTAACACAAGTTATTATGTTACGCCGACGGTAGGTATAATATTACTGCAGCATTAAACCTACGTGTTAATCGCCATCATTCACCGCAACCCGATTGTTTTTGTTCCTACGCTCGCCCGCTACAAATCGATTGAAAAACACACTGTGTGTGTGTGGTATTTTATACTCGCATGCCTTTGTTATATGTAGATTTTGTAGCTAACAGAGGGAACTCCGCGGCCGCGGATTTATACGAAATCTGTTGTGTAACAGTCAAATTAATAATTTTGACATTTCCATTGTCCGATTCCAGAGTAGGCAATTGAATGCCTGCAATTAAATACATAATAATATATAGATATATTGTTATTACATGCAAACAACGAATGCTGTTTATGCTGAATTTCAAGGTACGTAGTTTCGAAAAAATAAAATATATGACATGAAATTATAAAAGTATTTCTTTTTTATACACTTGAAAACAGAACTTATTGACAGACAGTATTCTTTCTAAACAAATGCTCATTAAACAATGGAGTTTAGTATTCCGGGTCACTAGGCAGTAGAGTAAAAGGTCAGTGCAGTATTCTGTGGTGTTTGGTTTTGAAAATTGTACAATCTCACAGTGGATGCGCGCGGAATGCACGCGGCGCTGATAACGTGAAATGCTAACGCATCAATCACCGCGGAGTGAGTGGAGTGAGTGGAGTGAGTAGAGTGAGTAGAGTGAGTTTGAGTGAGTAGAGTGAGTAGAGTGAGTTTGAGTGAGTAGAGTGAGTAGAGTGAGTAGAGTGAGTAGAGTGAGTAGAGT
>DWUN01003364.1:0-12159 GCA_018249975.1 Passova gellias
TTTAGTGCATTTTCATTTGCTTAATAATAAATTACTATTTGAAGTCGGTCTTTTTTTTTTTGTTAAAAGTTAATTTTTTTAACATGCAACTGTGACGAGCCAAGTGGGTGAAGAAGTTAGATTAATGTATTAATTTTTAGGTATGACGCAGTACCTACTAAGCGACTAATACTGGTAAGTGCATTCATTGTCCGTATTTATCTAAGCTTTGTTGAAAATCGCTCAATGCAAAAATAATAAGAAAGGTTAAGAGGTTGAGTGTGTAAATGGATTCACATTCGAATCTACACGCTCCATTTGACTCCTGCGATATTCGGGACAGCACTTAGCGCTTATTGAATCTATGGAGTATCGGACACGTCATAGTACAGGCGGTGAGAGAATCAGTGTGCCTAGTGCGAGTTTTCTTCTCCACTCGCTCGCGATAGCGTAAACTACAATTTGTATGGAGATGAAACAGCGCGATCTAGTGTCAGTAATGAGAAACTAAATTTGCGCGAGTGAGCATGTCAATAGCACTTGTCAGTGGGGGATTTTGTTTGAAGAGGTCAGTGAGTACGTAATAAAAAGAAATGACATTCAATACGTCAATACCTTAGTAATTCACACTCGCTTCTCGCCACGTTTGGCAATGAAAATATTAATTTGTTAAACTCAGCACACAAATTGTAGAACCGATGTAAAAATATGATATCACGTAGACGTATATATATCTGTGTATTTTAATTATAGATTAGATCTTGCAGCTTTAAATTTATTTATTTTTCGATTGGAATAGATTTTATTTTATTTTAAATTTCTCCTTTGCACGAATGAATGCCACTAGGCTTTACGTTCGCCCTGTGTTATGCCAGTTGTTTTATTGGTATGGAATTTAGATTAAATAAATAAATAAACGATACGCCGCTAAAACAATGCTGATTACTTTTATATTTTCGTTAATGGCGCATGATTTAAACATTTTTGAGTGGGCTGTTGCTTCAGCGGGTATTTGACCGGATTTTGGTACCTTCAATAGGTATTGCGGTGCTTACGGAGAGAGAATGCGGATTTAATTTAATATATCAAAGTAGAATGCTCTGGTAAGCAAAGTGGTTATACAATTTTTTAAATGAAAAGGTGTACTACATCTGGGTCGAAGTTCACTTCAAGTGCCTGAACTTTACTACAAAACTTTAGAAGAAACTAATGCAAAAGTACAAGCCTCTAAACAGAACCGAAAGCTTTTACTGCATTCACGATATCCGATATACCTACATATAATACATACATATAATATGCAAGGATGTCTTAGAATATGAAGCACAATAGATTGTTTAATGTTCATAATTATCTTAGTAACATTTCCTCTAACGTGGTATTCGTTTAATAAATCTTCATCGGAACATTTTCCGAAGCAACGCTTACCAAGTTATTTGCTCGTCTGTTATTGTAACGCTTTAAAATTAATGCTGTGCAAATATTATTTAGTTGCTTCGTTACTTTATTAATTTTACCATTAAGTATGAATCCCTGTTCTCATTTGTCTGGCTTTTTTTATATTCGAATTCTAGACTAGCATTTGACAACAATCTCGCCAGTTGGAAAGCGATGATATGGTCTATGGTAGCATGCTAGCCTAGTATATGCCTATTCAATCTACGTGCGAAAATCCTAGGTTGTAATTTTCGGAGCAGTGTAAATCAAAGCACACATTTCTCACTTTTAGGTATATTCAGACACCAATACTACTACTGCATAATAATAATGCATATATGATGAAGTTCTAAGCATTAAAACTAGATGGCGTTGCTTCTTTTTCTGAATCTTTCCAATTAAGACAGTTGTTGAAAGATTACAAAAATTTTAATTCTTTATAGAAACAACAAACGGATGTTAAATTTAATTACTATGTGAACAGGACCTCGGCAATGAGATACCTAAGCAAAGTCTGAACTGAACTAAGCTAATAACTAAGTTGGAAGTAATATGGGGTTATATTGTGAGCACAGAGAGGACGTAGGCAAACAGACCAAGTAATGTTGATGTAGTACAATAATAATTGGAACAATCCCACACACGACTATCTGATTTCAAATCAGGTAAACGAATACCTGTGTTATGGTAACCGGACAGCTGGTGAATATTATATACATATAATGCAATAGGTATATACTCGTAAATAATACGAATAGACATAAGTGTGTGTTAGAACCTCTAACTTGTGCACTTAACCTGTATTTTTTGGGTGCTTAGGAATATAATATGTCAAATGACCAAATAAAGTCACTGAAGAATTTTACTCAAAGGTGATAAAGGTACGGTAAACGTTATGTTATATCATAATGTCAATGTTCCGTGAATGTTTCTGATATCGTTTCCCCTATGACAAGTAGAGCGACCGGACACCCCACCTCTTCCGTCTCATGTACGCCCATGAAAACAAATAAAATCGAGTTGAAGGAATAAATGAAGAACATATGTATATAAACTGCAATAAGTAAAACAATACGGCGTTGAAATAAACAAAGATCGACGTACAATTTCCGCAAAGCAAGCGAAAGCAGAAAATACGACCATCAAATAAATTCCAGGTACAATTCAGGCCGAAGAATGGCCGTTTTATCCTTATCATTTCCTCGGCATCTGGAAAATTGCAGTTGCGTACGCTATTATGAAGGAACGCTCTATCTCATACCGCTTTCATAAACAATATTACGGCTTTCAACAGCCTAGCTACATGTGAGCAGAATATGTTGAAGTCTTCTACGGATATCTTCATTTCATTTGAGACAAGTCCATCCCAACATATATAGTGTTTCCCATAATTTGACTTGGATTTAAACTATAACATCGAAAACATGCTGTATTCGTTTATATTAAGTTTACACACACTTCAATTGTTACAGCTATGTCCACTTTTAACATCTGATATGAAATATTGGTTCCTTTTCACCTACATTTCCACTTATAATAAACCCGATTCGACCAGCTTCTGATATTGTTACGAGATATGAAAATTCCTACAAGTTTTTCACTTCAGTGAAAAATTATACCAAAAAATCCTTTAAGTTGGAAGATCTGTTGCATAATAGAATAGAATGGTCATTGTCTCAAGTGAGAAAATTATTACAGATTGGTATATACTTGTCAATGGTAATGACGTAATAAAAGAACTCGATTTGGAATTCTATTGGTATCCGCGTTCATCTGATATTCATGCGTCAGGCACAAGGCATCGGAATACGACATTCGTCATACAAAGGATTCGCGCAGGTTTGAATTAATCTTTATTTCATGAGTACTCCTTTGTTGAAGATGTCTGCGTATGTGTATATTATGTATACTTCGATATCTATGCACATAAACATACATTTTACGTTCAAAGCTGAAGATGCGAAAGTTTGTCACGATTATATTATCTGATGTAGCATGTTTTACAATTCCAAGAGTTACGTTCTTTATTACGGTCTTTTGTTTTGGGCGCGTTTATGATTTAATAGTAACTGTTTTAATTTTTTTTTGACTTATATTTTCATGGTTACCTAGAAAAGTTTTTTATTCTTCCATACTTCGCAGTATAATAATGGACTTAATGCCATCTCGGCGAACTTGATACAATTTCTCCCACAAGTGCGCTCTATTCATTCCAACTACTGTTATTTAAATTTTAACAACGCGGCTATGAATTTTAATGTCTTATTCCGTCGTTTTAGTCGCTTGCAAAAATTAAAGTCGAATTTGAAAGTTACGAGCGAGGATTTGTCTTACCGTGTTTGAATGAAGAGCGAGTTGACTTTATCTCAACGATACAGAAGAGAAAATAACAAAATTGTTTGTTACAAAAGTCTTCGTAGAAAATAAAATAATTAAGAAAAGCCTGTAGGCTTAAAATAAGCTTTATATTGTATCATTTAAAAAAATTTTTTAAATGGGTTTTTTATAAAATTATCCTTGTTTAATATTTATGCATTTCAGACTTTATTTTTAGCTTTTGACAGAAATGTGGCGGTAGAAATATATAAATGAATGCTGTCCCATACAAATGTATTTTTCTTTTACAGTTAAAATAACGGAATAGATTTAATGAGCGATCCACCGTCTAATTAGTCAGCAGATATACAATTTCTACCTTTTCTCTGATTCTTTTTAGAAATGAAAGCATCCAGCCCACGACTGTCATCTGCATCGCAAAACAATTAACATAAATAATTACCGAATAACGTTAATCCGTTTAGGGCAGGCGGAACAATTTTGTCGGTGGGAGGTAAGCGAAAATATTGGAGTGAAAGGCATGGTGGATGGTTGCCACTTAAGCAAATTGCTTGTAATAAAACAATCGGGGAAATCTGTCACGCAGAGGAAACTGGAACCGACGGGCGATCAAATGAGTTGTTTTTGTGTTTGCGGACAATCAAACGTAATCGGGTTAAGCTAAAGCTTATTACCATCACGCCAGGTCTTTGACGGGGTAAACAGAATCCTTTTTTCGTCCGTGAAAATTGCGAAATCAATTGCGGTAACATCGCAAGAACATTTTGTTTTTAAGCACTCTTTTATGGTATAAACATATGGTACGGCCGCTCGTTTTTTTTTACAAATTCATTACAAAAACACATTTTAGCCACATCTTGTAATGTTCGACGCGTATTCAAATCCCACGAACATTTTCCGACCCCGCCAGGCCAGTGAATCCTTTGTGAGGTATGCAGATGCTATATTGAAATTTGAAACAATGAATACGGACGCCAGTTATTACAATGTCGTGTTTTTTTTTGCGAGCAAATTCAATTTTCCTTCCTGATAACTTGTAAAAGGTAAAAAGTCAAAGTTCAAAGTGATTGAGCAAAAAACACGCCCAAAGCTTATCACTATTGCTGTTATTTGTCTCATTAGTATCATTATTTTTCATAATGCTCTCGTGCAATTATGTAGGTGTGTTAAGTAAAAGTATTATGTCGGATTACCATAACATAATAGCGATTAATTGCCTAATTTTCTGATCAGAATATAACGGCCTTTTAAACCTTGTAATGCTAAATGTGTAAGCGATCGCAGAAGACAAATATATACATACGTAAAAACAATTTGGACTTCGTCGCGAAAGTGTTTACACCAACTGTAGCGTTCAAAACAAAAACGTATCTCATCATGAACTCGCCTTTATACACACACAGGTATTTACCGAGTACATATATAAGTTACGTTAGATTGAACAAGTTTGTTTCAATGCTCATAAACTAGCGCAGCTGGCAAGCTTCCGTGTTTATCGAAGGCACTTATCGGAAAGATGTTCAAGTTGTAAAAACTTGACGCATGGAGGATACGTCGTTAAAAGTTCTCGGTAGATACGGTACTACATATAAAGGGATGCATCGGTTCGGTTTAGTTTAAATTTCTTAACCAGCAGTCACATTGATCTTTTTTTACTAATTATTACAGAACTCTGGCTTAACATGACCTTTACATGCGTAGCATTGGTACAAAATAAGCTTAAATTAAACATTGGTTACGAAAAGTTTTAATTGTTGTCAATAGTATTAACATTAAATTAACTGATTAGGTATCGTTTAATTTCATATCTTTGTTAATTTGGTTATGGTTCAGTCAATTCCAAATTATGTTTCAATAACCTAAATATTTGTTGAAAAAATATAATTAAATGTGTTACGTTTTTGCTTACTGAGCTTGTGAAAAGTGCACTGTTTCGTTTTTAATAAAGAAACGAATGTAATCAGTCTAAGAACACATCTATCCTTATATCCTGCTACCTTTTTCGATGAAAATTGTTTGATTACGTAAACAGGTTGTGGTAACTTTTGGGGCAAAATTTACTTCCGGATTATACAGTTTGTCCTAAACTTAAGTACTAAATTTATATTCTTTTGTAGTAAGTTTCGCTATTGTACCGAGAGTGGATACAATTTTAACTCAACTAAATTTACCTTACCGACCGCAAAAAGAAATAACTGGGATCGAAAATAAAAACTATCGATATAACTAAAAACGGTCTAGCGGTAAATCGATGAATGACAGCTTACACAAATACGCACAGTTACGCCTTTTTTACCATATGGTAAATAGAGATTAATTCTGTCTTTTCTAATTTCATCAAAGTGGTCATACAGGCTCGTCAAATTTTGATAAAAGTATGTACAACCTTAGGCTTACACTAAGGCTTAAACAAATTTTGTATACATTTACTTGTATACAACTTTGAAACACCGTCTATCAAACAGTATTTGATACAATTCACTTATGATTAATTACCTACGAAAAGGCTGTCTTCGCCTAATCTGTTTGATATATTCGATTTGTAAACCAGTATGTACGATACATGGAATCTTAAGTAAGAGTCCTATAATATTTATTTCACTCACGTATTGAAAGAGAATGGGAAACATATGAGCACGCCTTGGCAATGCGGTCACGGATCCACCTGTACGGGTGAAAATATCCTTTCAATAGTACACGAAAACATACGGCATCATCCAAGGTGAAATGCGCCGTCATAATCCGTTATCTTTCCGAACGGCCGGACAAATTGAACTTGAACCTCCATCTGAGGCATTTCCGGCGCGCTATGACATGGATCTCTTCGAGAAAGGCCTGCAAAGAGCTCTCCTTAAAACCGGCAACTCATGGACAACTCTGGTGTTGCACATGTCCATAGGCGATATTGACCACTCACCTTCAGGCGAACCGTCTGCCTGTTTGGTAGGTTACTAAAAAGTTAACGTTTCGATAGCTTAACCACATTGGGAAAGCGCGATTCTAGCAGTGAAGTTGACCTAGTCGGGAATAACGAAAAATTTAGACGGACCTGTGACAACTTAATGTCGAAGACTAGCGGAAAGTAACGCAAGACAGCGGAAGGCATGTAACAAAGGCCTTAAAACCTCCAGCTGGCTTTGTTTATTGGTAAGCTTCGTGCCCAAAACAATTATTATTCTTAAGAGTGGACGAAACATAAATTGTAAAACCAAGACTTCCCAATTTAAATTTATTCGCAATTATATGAACTTTAATTTTTTATAGATAGATGCATTCTAAGATGGATCACACAGATCTATAAAAGTTTATGCACCTCTACACAATTCCACGTTCTCCGGTCAAAATAAAGTACCGTATGTTTACACATCAGGTCTTATTTTACACCTGACAAAACGTCACATTCCACCCACGTGGAGCCTGTCTCTTTCGTATTGACGCGTTACATTTCGCAACCACATCTTGTTCTAGCGCTTTCGTATGAATTTTTCGTGGGTTATTAGATTTATTACGTTCAAATAAATTCCAGACAAAACGACATCACGACTCCTAGTAACGCGACTTCATTGTAAAGTTACCGTTTCGACGCGAATACATTGAGAAATTGCACGTGTATTTGTAATTTCTGTAACAAATATTATCAGTCTATAAGTCATTTTAATTGTAACTCATTATAAAGTGTTATGATATTCATTGTATGGATTCACTCCGTTTCTTTGGAAATTCCTAATATCTTCCATATTGGATATGCGGAAAGTATGCGAAATATTTGATGCACGTAGCAACGCTAAAGGCAGTTTGAGAGCAAAGATAATGTTTGATTGTAGAGGAAAACCTAACAAAATGTACTAAAAAAAAATACAGACCAATTGAGTACCTTCTCCTCATTGAAGTCGGTCAAAAGACCAAAATATATGAGAACGTGAGTATGGCGAACGCGAAGCCTCTAACGTAATCAAATCCTTTTTCCTTTTGGATCAAATCTCAATTCGGTTTATTTTCATTCAAAGTATGTACTAGTAAATCCTTTTGTTGTACGTATTTATATAACACAGAATGTTTTTACCTTGCTCAGTGGAATCAACAGTCTGTCACATCGGAATTACGACGGGTTCGGAGACCCAGTTGTTAGTGTAGCTAACGGCTGCGTCAGGGTCGCGGGTTCTATTCCCGGATTCAGCTTTTGGTATGTGATAATTGTAGGCGTGAAAGAAATGTATTTATTCATAAGAATAATCAAATCTGCCAATATTAGTCAATCTGAGCTTACCGATGTTAATTCAATTTTGATTTTACATTTTCCCAAACATATCTGCAAGATCTGGTCAGAAATTGCTTACGGAGGTGAAAATCAACAACCACCTAAGTCAACGCCAACTTGCAAACTACAAAGCAACTAATCTTAACCAATGTTTATTCAGTCACCCTGTGTTCTCGCAAGACCAAAATCTTCGTAGCGAACTGTTGGCCTACGGACGTACATAGCTACGAAGTTACTTAGTAAGTGAGTACCCTTGTTAACGTAGACGATCGTGAAGGAATACGGTTTTATATAATGTATGTATGTATTGTAAATGCGAAAGTGTACTTGTCTGTTTGTTTGTCCTTCATTCACGTCAAAACAGAGCAACGGATCGATGTGATTTTTTTTTTTGGTATGGAAATAGTTGAAGCGTTGGAGAGTGACATAGGCTACGTATTTCGCGGAAAAATATAGAACAACAACAACAATAACAACATAACATCACGCCAGGTCTCTAACGGGGTAAGCAGAAAGCACCGAGTGTCAAATATCTCTGTCCGTGCAAACCTGACGCGCTTCGTCTACATTCATCACTCGCTCATGCATACACGCTGGTTTCGGAGACTCTTAACTCCTCCATCAACCAGTATCCAGTTGCCAGTAGAATTTTCACTGGAAAACACGTTTTTATCAAATACACATGTGAACAAAACACTACAGCTACTTGTCCCACATGATTCTAGAAAACAATTAGATTATACCAAAATGTGCCTAGTTGGTACCCAGGCTTAGTTTAATCGAAAACTAAAGTTGATGCCTAATTATTCACGTTACTCTCATACTCTTACCAGAGGCCATTTCAAATGGGATTGCCGCTGCCATTAATTTCGTCTTAATATCAGTAATTACAGAGAGTGCTGAGTAATTATATAATCATTTCTGGTTTATGTTCACTTATAATAATACGTATAGAAGTGGCAAGTAATAAATCATATCTTAGAAAGATTAAGAATTGGGACAATTCCATACACGGCTATTCTGTTCAATGTTAGGACATTAATTGCCTGCCTCATGGTATCCGGACAGCTGATAAACATAATATATATTCTATACAAATTAATATACAATTCTTTATCTTTATCTAACTATTATTATTAGATACAAATACGGAACAAAACATGTCCATTACACAAATGCTTGTCCTAGATGGATTCGAACCCATGGCCTCCGGTTGAGCATATAGTCTCTAACCACTAGACTAAGAGGCCAATTAAAACAGTTTGACAGTTTCTACAAATACAGAAGTATTTGACCGTCAAACCAATTAAAACTGAGAGGTTAATTAACAGAGCATTGAAGAACCGAATCTCGGATTACTTTAAATCTCCAAGAACATCTAAATAGCGAGATTGTTGGGACTTGTTGGTACATAATATGTATTAAGTTTATTATCTTCGAATAGTTGACTGTTCGTACAAACCCGACCGGTGCGACATTCCAAACTTCGGTCAATGTTAAGCGACCGAGCTTGAACAAACTAAGTGTGTACTTACCACGCTTATGTGTGTAGTAAGGTTGAGCTTGACTTATCTATAGAAGAGTTCAATTCTGTACATTGAATAAAAACTAAAAAAATACGCCTAGGGGTCTTCATACAAGTAACACAAGCCAAAAAAAGTTTTGAAATTTTTGTCTGTCTGTCTGTTTGTTGTCCAGCTTTCACGCTAAAACTAATTGACGGATTTCGGCGAAACTTTTTTGTTATATAGCGTTTAGACCTCGGCATCATATAGGCTATAATTTATTTTGGAATACTCCAAATGTTGCTCAAAGTCACTAACCCACGCGGACAAGGTAGCGGGCAAAAGCTAGTATATTATATATGACATCCGCCTTATGTCGAGTTTTGTGCTGTAAATATTTCCATTGTCAAAATGGATACCGTTATCAAATAGTATTTGTTATCAAAAATTCTTAGTCCATCTATATTTTAGACAGCGAAAAGAGAGAGTTCGAAAGTTAAAGACTTCCACACAAAAAGTTGTTTCTTAAGATTTACGTAGTCATTGCATAAGAAGTTTCCTTATTCTGTTATTATCATTCGAGCGGGAAACTTTTCATGAGAAGCGTTTATCATATATGTACATACTAGCTTTCGCCCGCGACTTCGTCTGCATGGAATAGTGAGTTTGAGCAGCATTTGGAGTATTTAAACATAAATTATAGCCTATATGTTGCCGAGGACTAATAGTTATGAAGATCGCTCGAGGCGATTTTTTCAATTTTTATTTAATGCAGAGAATTGAACTCTTCTGCAGTTTTATTATATGCATAGAATAGAATAGAATATTTCGAGTTCTTTCTGCGAACTTCTTACTCCACGGCTGGGCATAAAGCCTCTGCGTAACTACTGTCCAAATGAAGCGTAGTACAAATATATATGCCCATCGATCAGTCTTATGTGAGAGTGCGTGATAAGGATGATAAAAGGCAGTTTCTTCTTCTAAATATACGCCTACGGAATAGTATCCGTTTTTATTCAAATATATTTTTAACTCTTTCTGAAAGTCACCGTAATTTGTTAACGTATCTATTGAATTCAGTACTTTATACATAAACATATAGAAACCTCTAAAAAATGCGTATATTTCTTGTTTTTACTTCATAATCGCCTATGATCCGATCAAAGCCAAATACAAAGACGTTGTGCAAATAAACGTCTGTGTCTTTGCCTCTGATCTTTACAGTCGTATCTGAAAAAAAAGCGTACAGTTAGAAAAAAACATAGTCATTACCTTCATCCGTTCGTCTCTAGGCGAGATATCATTCGAGTTTTTGTACCGTTCTTCCAAGAATTACTTCGTCAATGGCCCTAATCGCGTTACAGATTCAGTGGGGCTCAATAAACAAGCCAATTTTATCCCTTTCACGGTCAGTCAGTTTGAATGGGCCTTTATCATAAATCTTCAAAGAATCAGCGAGACCCCTTTTCGATATTTTTCTTGTTATCAAAAGCTGTGGTTGTATTTTTGCTTTCGCGCTTTTATTTGTTTGTATCTCGAGTCACTTCTGTTTGGGCTTAAAAGTTAATTTCTTCTTTGTTTCTATAAAAAAATCGAGGCAATATTGACGAAAGAAGAATCTGTAAAGTAAAGAAGATTTGTTATACCTTTTCTTATTCTTATCATCCGGTTTGTCCTATACCTTAAATTATATCTACATCGCGCTAATGCAATATAAATTTTCATATCTAGAGGCTTAATAAACTATACCAAATTAGTGACACACAAAACCTTACCCAATACTTAGTCACTATTATTGCGTACTATATATCCAAACATTGTACGTAACATCAGAAATTAAATAGCTTCAAATGCGTTTGGCGTTCAAATAAAACTGAAGCCAACAGCTATAATCTCGACTGTCTTTTGTTATACGAAAACGAGATGAATTGCAGTTGCCGAAACATTAATGCGTCCGTAACGTTGCAGTGAAGGCAAAAAATATGACGCGGCATTCTAGGGAAGCTCTAGCCTTTATTCTGGGACAAAAATGTAAGCAATTTCAGCGTGAATAGCGTCAGAGGAATGTTTCAGTCTGAAGAATGTCGCAGCGGCAGTAATTACCTACGCACAAAGAGATAGCTCAGTGGCAATGATTCAACCGACCAACTACCATTTTCTACGGCTCATTTTGAATTGAATTTGACATCTTTAAGTGAAACTCATGAGAAGTTTTATTAAAATTTAATTTATAATCGATTTAAGTATCCTGCCGAATCCTCTCAGTGTCTGTATTTTTAAGCCTGAACAATTCATTTCAATTTCTATATAACAAAAATGAGTTTTAGCAAGAGTAAGCAATATTTAAAACATTTTCTTGGGTTCACTATAATTGTCTGTGATAATATGATTGTAAACAATTACCGGTTTGTTTTATGTCGTTTCATGTAAAACGCCTAGTTTTTCTCATCTATACTAAAAATATAAAGCTGAAGAGTTTGTTTGATTGTTTGAACACGCTAATCTCAGGAAATATTGGCCCGATTTGAAAAATTCTTTCAGTGTTAGATAGTTCATTTATCGAGGAAGGCTATATAACATCATGCTAAGATGAATAGGAGAGGAGTAGCAATAAAAAATAATTTATATGGCAGAACAACGTTT
>DWUN01003365.1:0-12158 GCA_018249975.1 Passova gellias
GTAAAATAACATCCATTAAATAGTGGAGAAATACTGTTATAGTTTATATGGCAGAACAACGTTTGCCAGGTCAGCTATTGGTGATAAACGAAATGAGGGTTAATTTGTTCGATTATTTTATACCATTCCAGTTATAATTGCACAGTCATTAAATTTTCCTCTATATTATTAATTAATCTGGATTAGTTATTAATGTAAATTTGTTAGAGACAAACAGAAAATGTTACAATATTTTCATTGGAACTCAAAGTCATTTAGATTAATGTGTATTTATCAAAATACACATTAACAAACAAAATAATGTACAATTCATGCATAAAAAACTTAGTTTAACTGTAACATTATATTAGTAAAATTTCACCATTAGGTTATGTTATTGGACACCCCATAGGGGAAGTGACTGAAGCGAAGGCCCACAAACCTTTAGCTAAGCACTCTTCGTTCAACCGTTTCTCTTGCAACACCTCAAGCCAATCTACTGACTTATCTAATTCTCTATAACCAACATTTGGGGAAGGAATGTGTGATATGTGTGTCTCGCCTGAAAATATCAACTGCTCATCATCTAAAATCACTTTACACATTGTACAAAATTAACATTTCATCCTTTAGACATTGAAGCAAATAAAGAAATCTTTTTGCTATCTGTACATTTATTTCAAATGAAACGTATATTTATTACAGAGCCATTACTAACGCGTCTGTCTTGGGGTGGGGGGATAATCCACCCCATTTCCCATTATGAAGGTAAAGTATAGTCTTGATCTTATTCTGTCTGAGTAAAACATTTTGCATGCTAATTTTATGACTATACAGTAACATGTTGGTTTTGCATTAGTCATTTTCAACTACGAGGCAACCAAATATTTAAATTTTTGTGCAGGATTTAACTGTACTAACAATGTAGTTGGTATATATGTTTATCAAAAGGAGATATTTGAGGGTTCCGAAGTATCTAAAACTGTTAGAAATACATCACCGTCATGAGTTCAAGGGTATAGTGATGTTATTGTTCTGAGTAGTTGATAATTAAATAAATAATTTAAAAAACGAACCTTTATTGGAATGCATAGGACTGTCGCCAGACTTGAAACTCATAAAGTTTTCTTGGACTGTACTTAGGGTTGATTGGCTTTTGCTCGATGGTGACTTAGACCTGGGCGCATGTTGTAGCTTAACGTCGTCCAGAACACTGTCACGTTTGTCACTCTTAGCCAACGAATCCAGGTCCTCGGTCACAATAAAAGCAGGTACTTCATTTTCATCTTTAAACTTTAATTTATCCAGAGATATAACTGTGTTCATTGTTCCCGAAGACGTGGCAGTGTCTGCTTTTCTTGTGTCCTTCAAATATGTGACTAGAACATCCTGATTTGACTTCTTATTCTCTAACAAATTATATTGCAACTCAGTCAATGGCTGTTTTCTGTTTATCTGTTTTGATTGATTATTCAATTGCAACATGTCTGTTACGCTCACATTTGACTGTTTACCTAACAGAAATATGAATTCAAAATGATTAAGATAACAAATCTTATATCTATACAAAAGTACTGTAATTTGATTTGCTACAATCCACAGATAAGACTTTTAAAGATTTATCTATTCATTGTTAGACATATAATCAGAATAAGAATGTACAATATTAAACTTAGAAACTTTTAGAAACTGATATTTTATCAACTAAGGAGTAAAATACAAAAGACTGGATCATTTACTCAAGAGTAGTTACAGACATTACTAAATTCTCACCTAAATAATCTGCAATTTTCGAAATACTCAATGAATTCTCTATGGAACCTTCTGTGTCTTCAGATACCACTCTCAGAGAAGATTGTAAATTTCTAAGCAATACATCGGTTGGTTTAGACATCATAAAAGACTTCTGGCTGTTGGAGATTTGGTTAGATTTTTTCATTGGAACCGTTGGCAAGCCAACTGAAGACACAGACGGAACCTTGTTCACATGATCAGTTCTTGGAGGGTCCATGCGCTTAATACTGGATATATTCACTACATTGTTGTTCGATTTTTCTATTGCTTTTCCAGTAGTATTAATGACAAGTTCTGAGACGTTTTCCTTATTGGACATCTTTGGCTGTCTGACAGGAATGTTATCTAGCGTATTATCTAATTTAAATGTCATATTTGCATTACTAGCGGCTGCTTCCAATGGAGTATTTGATGACACTGAAATATATGAGAGTATTGATTGCAATCATAATGTTGTTAAAACTATTTCTAAAACATTATTTCTGCCGACCCCGTTACGTATCTGGCGGGATGTGTTGCTGTTGTTTTTTTTTTATCTCTAAAAAAGTATATATTTTTTATTTGGACCCTTTCGCTAGTCCACTCCGGAAGCAGGTCTCCTCTCGTAGTGAAAGGGATATAGGTAATAGTCTACCACGCTGGCCAAGTGCAGATTGGTAGACTTCGCACACCGCAGAAAATATTATATATAATTCATAACATCTCTAAGGTGTGCAGGTTTCCTCGCGATGTTTTCCTTCACCGTTATAGCAAGTGATATTTAAATTTTAGTGACGGCAAACAATGATGGCCAATGAACAGTTGTACAAGGGCACTACTTATTCCATACTGAGATATCTTTCAGTAGGCCCGCTGGTGGAAAAGTCAAGTTTACTTATAAAACTTATAAGTTAAGTTTGCTTATAAAATGCAAAAGTATATATATATATATATAGTATATAAAAAACTATAAATTTAATTATAAATATAAATGCAATAGTCACCGTTACATATGTTAGGTCTATCGGGACTATCTGTCTTCCCCAGTATCCTACCAAACTCTGGGCATCTGTTCTTAAAATAAGCACCAACAGACATGTTCGACTGATTAATTCTGCAATTTGAAAAATTAAATGATTGATATAGAATGCATCGTAGGTGCATTAGTTTGGTCACAATAGACAGTAAAAAAACTTACAATAGACTATCTTCAAAGTTTGCTTGTGTACTGTGTGTCACCGGGAGAGGTGCTTCCCTCATGACTAGAGAAGCTTCATCGGCAGTCAAATCTCTCTAAAAACATGAGTTATATCAACGTAACAAATCGTTTCATTTATAGTCACCATGCAGATTCTGTTGTAGGCAATAAATGTAATTATTATTTAATTATTTCCCAATCAAAATGCTAAAGTGTGAGAACAGAAAGGCCAGTGGGACTTCTTTTCATAAACGTCTTCAAGTATAGTCAAGCTTATTTTAGGATATGAGAATCTTCAAGCCCAGCCTTACTCCTTATAGATATGCAGCCACACATAGTATCATCTTTCCTGGGAGTGGTGTCTGGATGACACCAGCTCCCAAAAGGCATGACATATCATAGCTGAACTCCGGTCCCAAGCTACAAGGACAATGTGAAATAATCGTAAGATGTCATTACCGGCTATTGTAACTGCTTCACTGCATATCTATAAATTTTATCACTGACCCAAAATATATTCAATCCAATAGGAATCAAAAACCTACTCACTTACTTTAGAATGAAAGGAATAATTGGTTGCAATGGAATGCCTCATAATATCGTTTATTTCTAAAGTTTGCTTATCCATGTGGCTTTGTAGGCTGTCCAGGGCCAGAGAATGGCGGCCATATTCATCGCACCCGTGAATTAATTCTGATGTAGTCGGCTTTAAAGATACATCCTCGGTGCCCGTAGATCTTCCTGTCATCTCCCCCGGGTTGAATGCGGTCTATAAAGTATCAGAAGGTAATATATATTATTTGATTACGAAAATTATTAAAAATGTCCTGAATACAATAACGCATTACTAAACTCGAGATTGTTTGAATAACATACAATGTGTTAGAAAGGTATATAATTTGAATTCATAAGTAAAAATTACAGTTACGTACCGACTTGCTCAGTGATATGTTTCCAATCCCGGACTCACCGAATCCTGTAAAAGTGAAAGAATGGTTTCAGTTATTGACGTGTTTCAAAAATCATTTACAAACAAACATTCACCTTGTGTTACATAACACAAAAATGTAAATAAAAAACTAAGTAACATTACCAATATATAAGTTAAAGACTTTTGAGCAATTTTTAAGTTTGAATATTTCATTCATCTCATTACACAATTCATTCTAAGGCCAAATAATCCATGTTTGTCATTGTAATCTGTCTGACTGTCCGTCGCTAACTACTTATTTGCATCGTCTTTTTGTTATTAGTAGTTTATCATTAAGTATGTATAATATCTGAGATCACTGCATTTTCAACAGGTAAACCATGTTTATCTATCTATCTATCTATATCTATATTGATCTATTCTATATTCTATTCAATTCTATTCTATACATATAATAAAACTGTAGAAGAGTTCAATTCTGTACATTGAATAAAAACTAAAAAAAATACGTCTAAGGATCTTCATACGTGTAACGCAGACCAAAAAAAAACGTTTTGAAATGTTTATCTGTCTGTCTGTTGTCCGGCTTTCACGCAAAAACTAATGGACGGATTTCGATTAAACTTTTTGTTATATAGCTGTTAGACCTCGCTAATATAAAGGCTATAATTTATTTTAAAATACTCCAAATATTGCTCAAAGTCACTATTCCACGCGGACGAAGTCGCGGGCAAAAGCTAGTAGTTAATAAAATTTAAAGTTGTATTCTTACCTTCCACACGTTCCAAATCTAAAATGCCAGAAGACGATTCTAAGTTCGTATTCGAAGTAGACTTGCTTACGGTAACTTGAGACGCAAAACTGCTTTAAAACAAATAAAACATTAATGCGCAGAAAATATTAACTTTACCAGAAAACTGTTTTTGATCATTTATTATGGAGCAGGAAATATAACACAAACCAGCTTAATAATACGATATTTAACAAAATAGTTTTGATTTTATTAAAGTTAACTTACCGCTTTACATCCTCATCGTTTAATAACAAACGCCTTGGAACATTAAAAGACTTATCTTCAGCCAAATGTATTAATCTTTGAATTTTATTAGGAGTCAAGGGATTATCCATTGTTTCACTATATAATAATAATAGTTAACATCAAACACAAACGGAAATATTAAAATTCTTATAAATGCAAACAGTATTTCCCAGAAGCCGTTAGTATTCGAATCTGACACTTGCTTAGCTACGCAGAGCAGCCTGCTGTTCATACCAGTTTTTGTCTATTGTATAGTAACCATATAGAGTGATTACTCTATGGCACTACAATTATTTTTATTTCAGAAACGTTGATTGGATCACAGATCATACATTACCTGATTTTAAAAATCGGATCGAAGTTTTTACATGCTTCTTCTGAAAAACATTTTTGTGTAAGAAATATAAAAACTGATTGTTACAAAATATTGTAACGTGAATTTCATTTTACCGTTTACAAATATAATGGCGCAAAGCTAGATAAGGCCGTCTGAACTCGGTTTTTCAAAGGTCATACAGAAGTAAATGTATACGCTTGCCAACAAAGTTAATTTTTTTTAAACTTTTCCAGTTATTGTCTTGTATATATTTTTGGCATTTCTGACTTTTCCAAAATATCTATATCTATACATATAATAAAATTGTAGAAGAGTTCAATTCTGTACATTGAATAAAAACTTAAAAAGTAACCCTAGGAGTCTTCATACAAGTAACACAAGCCAAAAAAATCATTTAGATATTTTTGTCTGTCAGTCTGTTGTCCGGCTTGTACGCAAAAACTACTGCACGGATTTTGATGAAACTTTTTTGTTATATAGCTATTAGCCCTCGGCAACATATAGGCTAAATTTTTTTTTGAAATACTCCATATGCTGCCCAAATTCACTATTCCACGCGGAGGAAGTCGCAGGCTAAAGCTAATACAGAATAAAATTGGAAATTACGTAACTTACTTTATAAACAAAAAATTACGCAAACTAACCGTAGGATTCGTTACTGACCATAGATAAGTACTAATATGTATATAGTTCCTGACACAGACGTACTATAAACAGCATGCTATAAACTGCTTATTTTATGCATTCCTTTAGGTCATTAAGACATAAGAATATAAAAATATATAATTTCAATGTTTTACTAAGCAGTTCTTTTTTCTTATATTATATATTGTACATATTTATACTCTTTTCTTTCACTACACCATTGATCATATATAAGTGTTAATCTTTGACTCCTCTATTAAAACTAAAAAAAAACCAAACAGTTACATTATAGTTGAACATTACATTACATTAGCTAAAAACAATAATTTGCAAAACAGTACAATACTATTGGAAAAAGTGTAAATAAAAAAATTAAACAATTTATCGTGTAGTTATGTTTTATTAGGACAAATTCAATGTATAGGTATTAACGATAAATATGTAATTATATGCAATGAACCGTACCCGCCTTGATTTAAGTTACATGTCTTTAATATTTTCGCAATTTACTTAAAAGTGGTTCAGTATATTGGCGCCACAATTTGACCATGAATATTTCCATGTCTTTTTACTTCACAATTATTTTTTTCATTACTTGTTTTATTAAAAATAACATATTACCACAACTAAGCCGCGGTGAAATTTAATCGCTAATATCATGTACCACCATATGCCTCTACAATAGAAATACCCTAGTTTGTAAAGCCTGATATTAACTCAACATCCATACATAGAATGTACTTTTAAACCTAAATCAAAACATAACTGAAACATGGAAAATATAATTACAACAGTATTTTTCTTTTTAAAAATACATGGTCTAATTGAGGTCCCCCAAAAGCCGTAAGACTGTACATTTTTTAGTATGGAAAAGAAAAGTTACAGTGGAAAATGCTTGCGCTAACACCAAATCCAAAATTGACCAAAAATAATATGAATGTTAACTTGTGTTTGGTCCTGTTAAAGGTAAAGCATTAATTTCTTTATTGAGTCTAATTTGCTCGTTGATTGCTCTCCAAGCATCCTCCTTTTCTTTTTTAGTGATTGGCCGTTTCTTTTGTTTCGCAGCAACCATCTTTTTATATAAATCGATGCATTCCATATCAACTTGATCAAGTTGCTTTTTCAAGTTAAGCCTAATCATTTCTTGCTTACATAAACCTATTAAATTCTTGAGATTACGACAATTATCTTTCCGAACGGCTGTTAGTTCTGTTTGGCATTTCTTAATTTCAGCTAATATTTCATCATCGGCAGGATTTGTGAGCGGAGGCAAATCCTCTGGATCTAATATGCCTTGTTCTACAAGCTCCTTTCTAAGGCATTTTTCTAGGGTAAGAGAGTTCTTATAGCTATTCTTTGTGTTGGTAGTTTGCTTTATCTTGATATCAGGTACTTCATAGGGCATCACATTTTCTTCCATCAAAGCGGACACTAATCTCTGTGTCAAGGGACCGGTGATCATATTCTCTGATTTGTCAAATTTTTTACGCAGGTTTGTAGCTTCAGGTGACATTCCAGATGATTTCAATTTATTGGGATTTGCAGCATTCTGGTCTTCGGATATATGCTCATCTGCCCACACTTCTGAATAATGTCTTCCTAGCGGTGGAATGGGAGGTAGAGTGGTATTGCTGCTCTGGGCCAGCAATGACTCTAAAAACTTTATGTCATCCAAAGTAACAGGTGCACAATATGGTTCTACCGAGTTCCAAAATTTATATGGAATGTTGTTCTTTGGAAGTGAAAATTGAGATAATTCTAGTTTAACAGAATTATCAGAGTTCATATTGTCATTAGAATAATTGTTGTGTGATCCACCGGAAGATGTATTACTGAAATTTTTAAATTTAGGCACTTTTGGCTGATTAGATAATTTTGTGTAATCTTTGGTCTTAGCTAGTTTATCTTCTTGGAATTTCCGTTTGCCCGGGAATTGTAGTTGTTTACCTGCGGCCTTACCCTTTTTCTCCCTTTTTGATTCATTTGTGTCAATACTGTCTATTTCGGCCTGAAAGTATCTAATGCGAAGTGCTGAGTTACATAGCAATGATTCCAGTTCCAGTTGTAAAGCATCCAGCTCGTCCATTCCGATCGGTTCATCAGGAGATCTTGCAGATATTGCTGTCAGTCGTGGCAAATGGGCAGAATTATCTTGTAATCTAATGTATGGTATAGGACACATATCTACTTTTGTTTTACCAACAGATACTGCGCCAGGTAGTTTCGTAGGTTTATTATAAGGGGGCACTCCGGGGCTGGATGGTTTGCCATTATCATGACTCTTGCTTGCTAGCCGCCCCTTACTATTATGATGCATTCTTTTCCCCATCATTTTGAAACAGTTAAATTTACCCGCGAAAATATTGACGTATACATAAAGTATACGTACATTACTTCCTATAGTAACATATTCATGGTTACGTACT
The DNA here is from genome assembly GCA_018249975.1 of Passova gellias. Lineage (NCBI taxonomy): Eukaryota > Metazoa > Arthropoda > Insecta > Lepidoptera > Hesperiidae > Passova > Passova gellias. Next base: position 8,332 of record DWUN01003365.1, read on the forward strand.
GTACAAAATACTAATTTAGTTTACTTGAGCTTAATAATAAGTAGGTTTCTAAGGATTATTCTTCCAAGTAGGCACGAGTGTTTCACTGTTTCACAGAAAACCTATAAAAACAACACTACAAAATGGCGATCAGTCACGAAGTTCTTGAACTTTTTTAGCTCAATAATCAGTTCCTTGTTCAAGACAAGCAAATCAGACACAGATATCAAAACGCAACAGAGTTGCAAGTAAAAAAATATTCTTGTAGTACATTTTTATGATTTTTTTCACAATCATTCTGCGCATTATTTCAGGCCACGGCCTAGCCAAGTGCAAATTGGCTGAGTAAAACATCTGGTGTGCATCATTTATATATTTATAAATTTAATTCAATGTTTAGTTATAATAATATAATTTACTTAGTCTTTTGTACAAAAAAGTAATAGGCGTAATGATAAAATCTAGCTTTATGTTAAATTGGCGAAAAAGTGATTAGATTTTTATACCTAGCAACTACACGTGAATCAATGCCGTGAAGTTAAATGAATACCATCTTTCTTGACGCTGACTGGGTCTGTGCTTTGTGTTCTGTAAATTTGGTGTGAAGTTCTTAAATGAAATGTTGAGAATTTAGATGCGAGATACGAACTGCAAAATGTCAAATTGGATTACGAGCGCGAGTTATATGTTTACATATCAATTTCCATATGTTTTTTAACATTTGTCTTCTTTCATTTCGTTTCATTTTATCAAAGGAATTACTATATGCCACATTCAAAATGGGAGATATGATCTTACATTGCCCTCTATGTTGTAATAAAGCATTTGATTCAAAAAAATCTCTTAGTGAACATTTATCCAGCATAGTAATAAATATAAACTGTCCTGTTTGCACTAAAAACTGTTCATCAGTTGAACGTCTGGTAGCACACTTAAGTTCTGATAATTGTGAAGCTACTATTACAGTTCAACCTCTAGAACTCTGCGAGAAAATAGACATAAATAATGACAATGAGAATATATGCAATGATGATACAGATAAATCATTGACTGGTAAGATTTACTCGATTACAGAGCATAGTTATTAATATATGTATCAATCCTAACCTAACCTTTTGTTGGCAGCTGCTGGAATTCATAATAGTCAACATTCTATAAAGTTGATTCCAGAAAATAATAATGAGGTAAACAAAATCTACATTGAGACGCTTAGTAAGGAACTAATGAAGCCATGTCTTCAAACCCAAGAACTGAAGCTGGTCATGGAAGATGGGGAAAATCGTTATATCGTATTGTCCAACAATTCCGTTCAAAATTTCTGTGTAGAAAACACTGTTGTTACTAAACAAAATTACGATGGAACTATATCTTTGACTACTGTAAAAGGTAGGATTAATATAAAGTTTTCATATTGCCACTATATTATCTAAGTTTTTAATACAGTGGTATGAAATGTAAAGCATAAAAAACCACTGTGCGCTGTTGTCTATTCAGATAATAGTTTATTGTTATTACTTGGTCTATTCGTCCCCTCCTTAGTGAGCCTGTCCTCATTCAGTACACACTTTTGTCCGATAAACACACTTGTTTGTTGTCTGAATCTAATAAAAATATTCATAGGTAAGTTTATCAACTTTCTGGTTCCCATAACACGATCATTTAGATGCATTTGTGTGTGGAATTGTTCTAATTATTAGTATTGGTGTTACTAGAGTCCACACAGCATAATAGTGATTTATTTGACTTTCAGAACCCAAACAGGACACTGTACCGCTGCCTATCGTTGCAACAAAGCCAGACCCAGATGAGAGTACATTGGAAATATACAGTTGCAATACTTGTGGTGTTTCCTTCTCATCGGTTATTGAACATATACAAAATTATCATAATGATCAAGATGTTGTGGTTGAGGTATAAATTTGCTTTATGTGTCACTTCGCTGCTCTTTGCCTACCCCATTAGGGAACTGGCGTGACGGTATGCTGTTGTTGTTGTTGTCGTTTCGCAGATTACCAAAATTGTATGGTGGCCAGTTCTGATAGGTTTTGCGAGAACTTAAACATTTTAAGATGCGGCAATAGAGATGTTACTACAGTTTTACTAGCACAGGTTATATGATTTATTGTAAAACTAGCTGACCCCGCAAACGTTGTTCTGCCATATAAATTATAACAGTATTTTTCTCTACTATATATTATTCATATAAACCTTCCTCTTCAATCACTCTATCTTTAAAAAAAAACCGCATCAAAATCCGTTGCGTAGTCTTAAAGATTTAAGGGAACATGGAGATATAGGGATAGAGAAAGCGACTTTGTTTTATACTATGTAGTGATAGTGTATATGGTATTTTAAATTTCCAGGAACCTCTGGATGAAACACTCAACAATGACACAGTAGCGGAAGAATATGAGACTGCCCAAACTCCAGAAGTGAGTAGTATAACAACAGACAAGTTAGCACTGCGTCGCATGATTACAGAGACTGGGGATATTGTTGAAACACCAATTGATGACAGAAATGCTGCAGAGCAAACAGAAGAATTAGGTATTTATCTATGTTAAACATAAGAGGCCATTATTATATCACACAAATTTCAGGTGTTTTTTGACCAAACACCACCCCCCCCTTCCGTCTTTGTCACAGTTTGGCACATGTGTGAGACAAACAGATAAGTAATACATACTTGGCTATAAAGCATGTCTGTCACAAAATTTGGGACCCATCCCCACTTCTTGTCAAACAATGTCACACTTTGTTGACTCCTCCATCCCCCTTTATGTGTGATATAATTTATGGATGGCTCCTTAGCTACTGTAATAATTATTGTCACTGAATTGGAACATAAAAAAAAGTTCTGTAGCTAAGTATATTGCTCGATGGTATATTTTTGTAGCTACAGCATCCTACAGCTAGGTCCATATGTATGCCTTTCTTGGCTATGGAGGGAGAAGCTCCTGGCATTAACTGGCAATAATTTAAATACGACTGTAGTATTTGCTATTTCTGAAAGTGCCCTTGTATTTCAGCCCAAATTACTCCTCTACAGGGAAAAACAGAAACGGTTATAGGTAATAACACCCAGGTGATTAATAGGAGATTTGTTCAAATAGATAAATTTTGCAACAGTATCGTTAAAAATATCAATGAGGAAGGTAAGAGTGTTTATTATTTACATACTTATTTGTGGAAAATAGAAATTAAATGTGTCTCAAGATAAACATCAATTTTTCATACAATATTTGATTTGAGGGTTTCTCAGGCTTACTTGTGATTAGACAATATTAATTGCATAATGTGCATTTTCATCGTTGTATGTTATTATAGTAAATTTGTTGTAGAATAGATTAGTGCATTACTAATAGACTAGTAAATTAGTAAGGAGTTCAATGGTAATAAATATGAAATTAAACAATTCATAACACACTTCATAATTATATTAAATTTGATTCAATCTCAGTAAATGTGCTATTGAATATGAAATTATATAGGTACAAAAGATAACATATAAAAATATGAATCGGTTTATGTTATAATAACTACCAGCATATGCAATTTTAGCAATGACATGTATTGTTTTCTGGCTCCATTCTTGCTCCACTACTGGACAGGCTTTAATATCATCGTAAAGATTTCGGCAATAGGCTATGCTGGTCAAATGTGAATTGGTGGATTTTACACATTTCAGCAACATTATATTATATACTAATCTTTGCCCGCGGCTTCGCCCGCATGGAAATTAATGTGTCGCAAAGTTTTTCCCGCGTAAATATCGACCCCGCGCGAATGCTAGGCTAAAATGTAGGCCATATGTTGTTCCACAGCCTTCTCTTGTTGCGAAGATATAC
>DWUN01003366.1:0-12153 GCA_018249975.1 Passova gellias
ATTGCTTCACGGCAGAAATAGGTGTGGCGGTGGTACTTCCCCGGGCGAACCGTATACAGGTTCTACCACTCTTAAAAATTTCCATATTTATAAAACAAAAAACTAATAGATTCTTAGAGAAAACTACACGACAAGTATTTTGAAAAAAAAAAAAAAATTGTCACCCGGTCACTTAGGTTACTTTTATAACTTTTCCTCGTCAACACATTTCTAGTGTACTTTATGGTTATCACGTTTGATTTAAACTCAATATTTGGGCTTTTTTAACCGTCTTGAGCTTAGTTAGAAATATGTGTCAAATTTTAGATTGTATACTACACAAAGGCTTCACTTATATACTTCACTCCAAACTATATATATGACAATAACCATCAATAAACAACTAAAGGTGGGATAGTTATAACTAAATATTTTAATAGTAAATTTAAAAACAATAAAGTGATGCGTAGAAAAATAAAGTGTAATGATTTTGTGAATAAAAGATAAAGATTTATAATACTGAATGCTTATTTTTGTTCTAGAAAAAAAATGTTCAGCTACTTTTAGGCTGCATTTTTGCAGTCTAAAAAAACAGGTAATCATAGCTATTAACCAAAATAATGAAATACAAAAAAAAATATTCAAAATATGCCATACACCAAAATTAAAATAATCAAAAGCTGATTTCCGACTGCTTTTTTTTACTGGCACAGTTAGTCTTAGTATAGGAAAATACATATAAAAGTCTTATAAATGAAGTTCACTTATAAATATTACAAAATTCAGCATTTATCTTCATCTATAACTAACCTACCGGAGTCTTGGGAATCGTCTAAGTCTTTTTTATCACAGTTATCATTTTTTTCATCTAAGTCATAGTCAAAATTTGGTCCTTCATCATCAACATCATCGTCCTCCGCATTGTCGTCTACATTCTCATCGCCCTTAATAGATTCCGCACCAATTTTACCCTCGATCAAATTACTATTAGTCATGATAGATGACAAATTCCTTAAATAATTCTCCATATTAGCCGCCAACGCTGTCATAATTTGACTTTCGATACTAACGATGCTAGTGTCGAAAGCCTTACCGACTTCCGTGTCGCTTTGCGCTAAAAGCGTACCCTGAGGTATGCCAGAGTTCAGTAAATTGGCCAATATAGGATTCGCTTTTAGCGTCTCCTGTGTGCTATCTACATTATTTCTCGCGCCTAAAATCTCCTTTTCAACACTAGATTTCGATTCATTCCTATTGTGAATACGTTTGTGAAGTATATAGACGTCCGGGTCTTTGAAACACTTGGAGCATTCGTTGCATCTGTACGTCATTTTAGTACCATTTGTAAAACTTGTATTACTACTACTGCTAACTACATTTGAATCAGTTACTCTATCTTTATCATCTGTATTATCTAATTCGGCGCTTATGGAATCTGTGTGTTCATCTGTGTGTATGTCTTTATGTTTGTGCAGTATTTTGTCGATTGGGTCAAAATTGTAACTAAGCTGTTCAGAGGGGTTACTCGTAGGTGACCTTGATCTGTCCGTATTTGGAGAAGACATCTGTTGATCTGAAATGCACAAATATCCAGTTATTTTAACTATTGGGAGAATGCATGGTCACTTGTGAATGCTGTTCGTCATTAGTTAAATGAAGGCTGCTTTGGGTGAAGAAATGGAGTATAAGAAAACACTTTTTATACTCTCAGACGATAGGGGTATAAGAAACCAAGGCCAGAGCAGTGCTTTTGTAATGTTATATCATTTAAGATTTTCTTCTTCGCTTTTTAATTCCTATGGAAGCTGCATTGCAAGCTCCTTGCGAGGCAGAAAACTTTGTCTCCGTTAGAAATAATACTGTTGGGCATGTGGGAACTGCCAAATACACAGTAAGCAAGACTTCAACAATAGCATCTTGGATGGTAACAAAGATTACCTACCAGCCATCAGAAAGACATCCTTTGCCTGTGTCTACAAAAAAGTGAAACGTCCAAAAGTCAATAAACAGGGCAAAAGTAAAAAAAAACCCAGGTATTACCCAATCTCGGTACATTAAGGTCACAATACTCACCATTACTAAACATACTGGAGCCAACATCTGTAACACCTGCCGCTTGCATCGCCAGCATTGTTTGCACATAAATCGCCTGCGCCATTTGCTGGTGCAACTGCAATTGTAAGATTGCGCAATAAGAATAGCATGCCGAGGGAGACCAAAACTTTTCTATCTCGACCAAATGTATGACATACTAGCTGATGGTGGAGTCGAGAGTCTGATGAATGTAGAAGGAGGTCAGGTTTGTTACACTTCTGCAGGAGCATCAAAGATGGTTTCAAAATATCCAATAAGGCGGATTGACCACTAAACTCGTTTCTCCAGTAACCCCACAGTAACAGCGCGGTGGAGTATGCTCCAAGGCTCCCGCAATGCAGTAGAGACCCGGGCCCAGCAGTGGGACGCAGAAAACTGTTGCAACCAGCCCGATATTTTTATTTAATGCAGACACAAACAAATATGCTTTTCCCACAAATGTTAACGAGTAGAGATTGAATTCACTGCCTCTAGTTTAGAATCCAGGATCACTACTTTACCAATAGCCAACTCAGTGTTTCTTTAAGTTTTTAAGCCAACATTTCATATGTGTGATTTGTACTCACTCTAGGATCGACGGTGTTAGTGACCGGTGACCATGATGAGGAGTCTCGTCCGGCGTACGGTGCCGGCGCTTCTATTGGAAGGTTTCTGGACGGTATCGCGTCTTTCCTCAGTGTCCGCCATTGGCCTGAAATGTTGTAAATTGGAATATTTCATGAGTCTACCCGTGATCTTATCTACTAGCAAAAACGATATTCCCAGTCCAAGGTTAGTTATAAGTCGATGTAACTCATATCTAGAACACAGCTGAAACAATTACTGCCTGGCATGAGAAGTACATAAAATGAGACCTCTGGAGTTATGGGGGACTAAAGTCGAAGCTCTTACTGTCAAACCAGCAACCCTGGGAAGAATGATTGTGTTTAGGAAGTCGTAAGCCATGGGACGTATGGATGGACACAGATGCCTAATATAATTTTATTGGAGTTGTGAATGGTGTGTGCAACACATGGGTGTGTTTGTTGTTTTATCATAGTGAAAAAGGAGCTTAAAAACGTTACCGCTGTGAGATGAGACAGGTGATGAACAGTGGTCAATAAAAGTGATGAAAAAAAAAATTGATTTAGATCTCTCTTAGCCTAGATAAGTAGGGACCTAGATAGGGCGGGGACTATTTGACCAAGAGGCCAGTTGAATGAGACAACCTGGTGTTGAAGTGTTGTCGTTCCACTGTTGCACATGACTCTTCTTAAAGTGAGGTGTGAGGGTATAGTCTATCATACTGGCCAAGTATAGGCTAGTAGACCACCACAGAAATTATGTTGCAGCTTTAATTGTTATCACTGTACTAGCGAACTATATGAAATCCTAAAATATCTATCGCTTTGTAAAGTAAGAGGTGTATTCACAGATTTGAACCCAAAAATTGTAGGGCGAATGCCTGAAGTGTAATTTTCGAACTTCGAACTAACAATATGCATTTTCACACAATATATTGTAAGAACTTAGAAAACAAGTATTATGTATAGAAAATGCAGAATACCTATTTGGAAATTTGAATGTTAGGAAAAATTATTTATAATAAGATAATAATGTTTTACTTAGATCAATGTTGGTACCGTGGTATTTATTACGCTTTGGTACCCACAAATGTTAATTATTATTAACTATATACCTTTATATTTACCCGCGTTGGTTATTGTGTAATCGTCCGGCGTGAAGTGTAAACTGCACACTTTGGAGTATTTCGTGTAGGGCTTCCCTCTTTTCAATATTTTATTCCATAAGCTGGCTAATTCTTCGTCCCTAGGAAATTGGTGAAACGATACATTCTTCACCTTACCGGCCATCGAAGTACAGCGCGGCACAGTACAGTAATACGGCATCTTGCTATCTCAAAATACAATCAAAAACACCGATTAACATATCTAAGTCGCGTTCTTGACCACTTTTTTGCTTTTAGGCAAATTAATGCTACAAAAACAAACAAAACTTCGCGCATAAACACCAACCAAGCGCCGACATGATTAGAAAAAAAATAATTGTCGATGTCTTCACTTATCCAATCAAGTGTCATTGTAATGTCAACATTTGTCTATGGAATAATATTTATATACGTAATGTAAACAAACGTATTATTAAATATTTAGTACTTAGTATAGGTATAGCATGACAATGAGTAATTTCATATAGGAGGCAAATGTCAGTTAGGTGGGATTTACTCAAAGCAAAAATAGTAGGTAAAATAAATACATCTATATTGAATTGAGCAATCATTTTGTTATTTCAATCAGCCCAGTAAAGCATATCGGTCATAAAGCCATTTGACCTTTTATAATGTTGTAAATAATGCATCACAATTTTACATTTAATTTATATTTGTATTCAATCGGCATGTATCGTTATGTAATCTGTGAAATAATTTCTATAGTCTATGGTACAAAAGTGGTGGTTTCTCTGTCTACGCCATTTTTCTGAAAAAGTGGGAAGTGGGGAAGGGAAAAAAAAGGTGAATACATGTCAAATATTTCAAGGCTGCGGGCTAATGAATTCGATTTTTGTTAACGCGATAAATTCAGATTAAAATAATTGAAGTTTAATGTCCAGTGTCTAGAGTGTGTTTGTATTTTAATGAGTGCCGTGAAGTGTGAATTGCCGGAAAGCTGTATTAGATTAGTACCATAACAAAGGTTGGATTGTCGGGATAACGTGATGGGTTATTATTGTACGGTGCCACAATGTACTTCGCTTGCCGGAAAGACGAAGAACGTGAAGTTCCACCGCTTCCCGCGTGACATAATAATGGCTGATAAGTGGAACATAATTTTGAAGCGCGGAAAACCGTACACAAAGTACTCTAAAGTGTGCAGTCTCCATTTCACTCAGGCCGACTATAACGTCACAACAATGGGTAAGAATAAAGGTATTTGGGTTTTTCCATGTATATAGTTACTAATGTATACATATATGTATGTTATATATTTTCGTTGACTGAGTCATATAAGTTCGTAAGTTTTTCGCTTTGGGGAAAAATATAGAAAGAGGTAACCGCATATAGTGCAGTTAAGATGATATTCGAAATTCGAATATGAAAATTTGAATATCTTTAATATTTTATCTGTACAAAAATATTATATGGCGTATTAAAATTGTTTGTGTATGTTTCGTTATCTGTGCACTGATAAACTCCGCGCCGATTTCTGTGAATCATATACCTATGGAAAGATAATATTTTCTTAGATGTATATGATATCGCCTTTCTTTCTACTCTATTTGGTAGCTGTAGATTATTTCTGCATAACACAACTTGACAGGCTCATGATGTTGGTGTTTTAAGTAACTCGAACAACCTCAAAATAGCATTTTGTTTTTTAATATGTTATGAATGCATGGTTGCAGTTTCGGCATGGTCGTGAGGGGGACCTTATAACCGACCGGGAGGTCCTGAATGTTCTTTATTACGTTCTTTATGACTGGCCTTGTGGTCGAGTGGTTAGAGACCCAGACTGCAAAACCGGAGGTGGTGGGTTCGATTCCCACCCAGGACAAACATTTGTGTGATGAGCACATTTGTTTGTTCTGTGTTTGGTCATAATAAAAATATCTATATAAGTAATATATCGTATGTATATATGTATGATTATCAGCTGTCCGGTTACCATAACACAGGCATTCAATTGCCTATTTTGGAAACGGATAACCATGTATGGAATAGTCCCCATTAAAAAAAAAAATTATTATTGCCATGTTGGGCACATTGAAACGTCAGTGTAAATGCAGTCACCATTTTATCTCAAGGGGCTAAGAAAAATTTCCATTTAGTGAAATTCGTAAACCTCTTGTATTTAATGTATTCCCTTATGAAGCACACAGGGGTTGGGCATACATGTTTATCATTATATTCACTTTATACTATACATTATACAATTCATCAATAATATCGGATATTAGTCACTGGTCCTTTGGCGTAGTGCTCCTACACTGCTGCTAAACCAGAGCTCTTGGGTTCGATTCCCACCCAGGTCAAACATGCGTGTGATGAACACATTTGTTTCCTTTGTATCTGGTTATAAGGAAAATATCTATAAAAGTAGTATATAGTATGTAGATATGTAGTTTATCAGCTCTCCGGTCACAGTACAGCCTGTGACTAGTTTGGGATCAGACGGCCGTGTGTGAGGGATTCCTGAGATGTTATTACTATAACTTCAACATCATGATTATTTAACCTATTTTCCATAGGAGTAGGCAGAACTTAAGGACTTTTCTGGGTACGATTCTAAAAAACTACTGTTGCTTCTTCTTTCTTCAAAGTCGTTATCTATGTTTTTGTGGTTGACCTGGCATCTTTCAATACATCTTCAGTCTGATCAAAGTATATAAACCTAAGTATTCATCTTCCCACTGTAATTCTTAACTCTACTATAATAATCAAGAAAAATCTGTCCACTCAACAGTTTCGTCATGATGTTCTCTATGATGTGTAAAGTCTGCTGATTTGTATATGACCAGCACGATGGCATGTTTTTTTTAAAGATTATTTCCAGAAATATGGGTACATTTAGAGATTTTACAAAATTATTACTTCAATCCATATTTTGCCTTTTACCGCATACAAATTTCAGAGATGCAATTACAATTATAACAATTATTTATTATTACTTAATTATTACACAAAAAACTTATGTTTTTCTGAACTCTTCTTACCTTGAGAGTATTGTGAACCATTAAAATGCTAGCATGTTTTCTTTACCCTTTGTGTTAGGCTAGACCTTAGTGGCCATAGTATGCCACACTGGCCAAGTGTGAATTGGCCACATGTTAAACATTGCAGACAATACGTAGAAATTTCTAGATGTTTTCTTAGTGATGTTTTCTTTTGTCAAGATACTAAGTTGTATTTAATTATAAACCTCATGTAACTTTGAAAAGTGAGTGTTAGAGATTTGAACCCAGACCCCTGAAGCGACACTGTAATCACATATCACTAAGCTATCACCGTTTAAAAATGGTTGATTATACTGCAAAGCTTTATTACTATTAAAGTATTCAAATTCAAATTTTTCTCTTCATTATAGGGTATTTAAAAGCACTCAATGAATGTCACTCAGGATACTGTAGACTGAGAAAAAGCCGGCAAAAACAAACTCTTAAAATGAGAGACAAAAATATTTGCTTGATCGCGTGTGTTTATGGATGTAGGCGCCGAGGGAGACCTAGTGTGCCCGACCTCAACAAAATAGGACACTGGTTAATGGGGGGAGTCAAGAGTCTTCCGAACCGGCATGTATGCATGAAGAGAGTGATGAATGTAGAGGAAGCATGTAAGATTTGTAGGGACAGAGATATTTGGCGCTCAGTGCTTTCTGCCTATTCCGTTAGGGACTTGGCGTGATGGTATGTTGTTGTTGTTGTCGTCTGTTTGCAGTTAGGCTTGCTTTAGTAAGATAAAGAGTCTGCAGCATACTGTGTCAATATCAGACCCTCATCATCTGCTTACAAACCGAGTCCCATAACTGTAACATGGTGTGTTTAGAGACAGCCCGGTGAAACATTATATATTTTTTAATGTCATGCCATTTTATCATTGAAATGCGTCTATATTTATATTCACAACGGGCTATGACTCATCACAATAATTAATGATTAAATTATATTTTATTATACAACTCAACTTTATTTACGACAGGTTTTATTTTATATCACCGCATCCTGCATCTGTTGCCTGTAACAGTTCATTTTAATTAATTGACATTTATTTGCATAGATATTTCGCGGCGAAATTGTAGGGTTCCAATCCAATTCTGACTTGTCAAGTGCGTTTTATACCATGAAATTGAAATATCACTCGCTATAACGGTGCAGAAAAACACTGCGAGGAAACCAGCACACCTTAGAGATGTTATAGAGTGTATAATATTCTCTGAGGTATGTGAACTCTAATAATCTGCACCTAGCCACCGTGGAGGACTAAGGCGTAAAACCCTGACTATGAAACGAGACCTTCCTTTCTGTAATTTCTTGTTGACTAATATGTCTACATTCTGAAACAATTCAATATAAGCCACTGCTCTGCTTTGTTACATCAAATGGATATTCATTCATCAATATTCTATTGTACAATAATATATTTGCACAATATACAAGGCTGTATGTTCCCTAACTACACAGGAATTATATGTAGTATGATGAAGCGATAAACAGAGAAGCGATAAACTTTAAATCCTCTTTATTGCACACCAATTATTTAAAACGGTACATACTACATAAATAAAATGTTGGTATAATTGGCGGTCCAATACATTAGTAATCTTTTCCAGACAACAATTGTTATAAAGAAAATGTATACGCTAAACATACGTATGTCTTAGTTGTTTTAATATCTAAATCAGAACTTTTATGGTTTATTTGAAATCTACAGACAGAACAAATATATTTCAATTCAAATTTTTTTATTCATTATGCGGTATATAATAATATATAAATATAGCCAATGTTGGTCATGCATTTTTGGATAATCGTTCTTTGACTTTTTGCGTCTCTCGGGCTATAGTAGACCGGGGGAAAAAAACTTCCGGTGCTCTTTTAAATAATTGAAATTGAAATAAAATTAGCCATTTTATGTGCTCAGTGTGCAAATGTATGTCCTGACTGGAAATTGAATCTTCACCCCCCCACCCCCCCCCGCATTTGTACTCAAAATCATTTTGTTATATCAATTGTAATTCAATATTCACTGCTTTCTGATGCTGAATATTAAGTTTAATTTTTTTTTATAAACATATAAATACTGGCAATTTATATGTGCGCCACATTGGCGTGTATGACGTCACAGTACAGTGTATGCCGGCAGCTGGCTGCGGGACAGCCAGGAGCTGGTTGGACTGCGGTGTTGTAGATTTTCATGTCAAATTCAATCTGACCAGTGGTCTTCGTTGCAGCCACTTTGAATTTTTTTGCAGTCATTGTCATGATACAATAGGAAAGTGAATAAAGTAAATTTGATACGCACACATAACCCTTGAAGCGGACGTTTAAAAAAATAAATTATTACACCTTAATTTGAATATCACGCATATTAATTCCAAATTGATTTTTTCTTCTTATAGTGCGTTTTTTTTCGCATTTCCACACTGAGAGTAAACAAGAGTTTTCTGCGTAGAAAGGTCGCACGATATGTGAACTTTCCCGTATTGCAAGATAATCAGAACAGCGCATTTGACCCTGCACCAGACAAGCGTTCCACGCCACGTACAGCTGGCGACGTTTGAAAGGAAAATGGGGGAAAATATTAATTTCAATTAATCAAATACTTACACAAATATCCATATCAAAATGTGTATATTAAAAAAATCTTAATATATAACATGTGCGTGTTTTGTCCATCACGCCAGGTCCCTGACGGGGTAGGCAGGGCACACCGAGTGCCAAATATCTCAGTCCTTACAAACCTGACGTGCTTCGTCTACATTGATCACTCTCTTCATACATACACGACGACGCTTTCGGAGATACCTAGCGTGATTGAATGATAATAATAAAAATAATAACATTTGTATAGTCAGAGGTGTGACGCCTGGATGTGAATCCAGGACGTCTGGAGTGATCGAAGATCCAAAATGTTGGTTTACAACTTTTCCATATTAAGGTTATCACCTGTCCGGTCACCATAGTATACAGGCTCTGCCTAATTTGGGATTTGATGGCTTAGTGAGATATTTATCATCTCAAGATATTTATCATCATCATTATTATCATTATTATAGTGTAATTCGAGGTATGGCATGACGCACAATGCTTCAGTAATTAATGATTAAATGAGAATTAACCTGTTAATATAATTAGAAAACTTATATTACAAAAAGGTCATGTGTATATTAATTTCTCTAATAGTGACGTCATATTTTGTGGTGAATTATCATATCATTATTTTTAGCATGCAATTTCCTTATAATTTCATTTCCTCATGATACTGTGCATTAATATAATTTAATTAATACTCACACAAGTTACGATTTTCCTCATGATATTATAATATTTCTTATTGCTACTGTTTAAGTGGATTTTGATGTCCGTTCCAGATAAAAAAATGTTATTCATGCACCGAACCTAATCTTATTAGCAATTTCTGAATAGTATGTTTTAATGAAATATGGGAATTAGTCTTTCAGTTTCTGCAGACATTGAGACCGAGAAAAGGACTGTTTCTTGGCCGAGACCGAGTAAAAGATTGTTTGTTGGCCGAGATTGAGACTTGATCAAATCCTGAAAATATCTTTTTAATTCCCCAGGTGATATTTTTGTTAATGTATCTTTGCTAACCTTTAAGTTGGCAAAATTGAATATCACTTGCCATAACTGTGAAGTATGTATGAAGTACGTTTATCAGCTGTCCAGTTACCATAACACAGGCGTTGAATTTCCTAATTTCGAATCCGGTAGCCGTGTGTGCACTTGTCCCAATTATTATTATTAGTAACAATTGAATATCGTCCGAGCGACATGTCATTCCAGTGACGGCTCACGTTCGATAAAACGCCACAATGATACATTCTTGGTCATTGTGTTCGATATTTTTGTCGTGAACATTGTGTGACCTAATTTTGAACTTTCGAGCGGTTATTTGGACTAGGGTTTTCAATTTTTGTTTTTCCCTCGCGACTCATGTATTGACCGACTTCCTGATTTAGTGAATACACTGCGACGGCTAGACCGGAGGTCGTGGGTTCAATTTTCATCCGCGACAAATATTTTTGTCATGAGGACACTTGTTTGTTTTGTGCTGAGTGTAATAAAGATATCTATACATATGTATATGTATCATGTTGTATGTAAATATGTATGTTTATCAGCTGTCCGGTCACCATATTACGGGCTCTGTCTAGTTTGGTATCAGATTGCTATCATTATACATCACATGAAAGCAAAATGTGATTAAAAATCGTTTTTTCCACCTAAATAAAACCTGGTCCTTTCGATAATGAATATCAGGTTTTTATACCTTCTCACATCCGGTCTTTTCCCCTTCCAAGTTTATGTTTTGATGTTCTTTAAAAACAACAATTCAAATGCAGAAATCAATTACGGCACCATCGCGTTAATATTTCTTTACAAAGCTCCGCTCGCTTCCCGCTCTCGCATCAAGAGCGACTCCAAACGTAAAATGTGCCTTTTTGAACGCGCCGCCGACTTTGGGGTCTTCAGGGAAAATGGCGATAGTGCACGCGTGGTGGGCGGACGAATATAGAAACGTGACACGCGCGACCCGATGACTAATGTCATTGATTCCGCCCGGGGGAAAACCGTCGGACGGTTTATCGTGAACACAATAGTACCTAACAAGTCACCGGGGCCACGAAAGCGCGCCGAACTTGGCCAATGACATCGCATTTGTGTCAAGCTGGCAACGGTCATCGTGGTGCCGTGACAACTGCGATCGAGCTAATAGGAATGTGGTACTGGCAGTGGGGATTACGTTAGTGATAGGTGTTAATAGGAATATTGCTCGGTTAGCTTCCATCGGAAACAGGACGGCAGGAATAGGGCGCTCGTAATATTTAAATATAAAAATGTATGTAAAGTAATTCCAAAAAATGTACAAATATTGAAATAGCTATTAATATTGTCAACATATTAGGGGGGTAGGCTTTCTAAACCGAAATACAGGGTAACACCTAGTTTGGTAAACAATGCTCACGCTCATTTAATAATTAATAGCTCTAAGATATTTACTGTGAATAAAATATATGTAAATAATAAATAAATAATAATATTGGTCCACTTAGTATTAGCTATTGTAGTTAGTCTGTAGACTGAACTGGTCGCTTCTAGATACGTCGACGCAACCTTTAAACCGAAAGATTGTTTTAGTAACAATTGCTTTAGTATAATTTGACTGGTCTCGTGGTCGAGTGGTCGTAGTCGAGGCCGGGATCGAACACACAGCCGGTTCGATCCCGGCACTCACTTCTGACTTGTTACGTACGTTTTATCATTACGGAGTATAAAACAAAGTCGCTTTCTCTGTCATTGTCTGTCATGTCCCCTTGTTCCCTTAAATCTTTAAAACTACGCAAC
>DWUN01003367.1:0-12148 GCA_018249975.1 Passova gellias
ACGTAACTGGTGAAATGTGGGGGTGTATTACACTCCTCTGCCTACCCCTTCGGGGATTACAGGCGTGATGTTACGTTAAAAACTTAATAATTGTTGAGAAAACATAAATGCTTTTGAAAGTTTTCTTACCGTCGAAACCTCCCTATTTAAATGTCATCAGAATTGTTTCCGCGGCTTTATGAGAAACCTATATTGAAACTTAAAGGAAATGATTTCTAAATGTGTGAAAAAACTACACAATGAATCAATTGAATTTAGGCACTAGACGTCACTATCGATGCAGCGAGCCAAACCGGAGAGCATAACCTCAATACTCCCCGTCAAACATGTGAGTCCGTTCCTTGATTTCGTCTCCGCTTCATCATATAGGTGATAAAAGCAGGGATACTTCATGCCCAGTGAGAATCCAAACGGAAAAAACATATGTAAGCAATAGTAATTTGTTTGATGTAGCATGACGATGAGAATGAAGTAGATTTCTTAAAACAATCACTCAAGTAACTTTACTAATTCTGATTAAAATATAATGTGGACATCAATAAGGGTGTATACACGCTATCACGATATTGTAAAAATCTTAGATTTCACAGGTTGATTGATCTAATTATTGCGAAGTTTCATAGCTAGGCAAAACAGGTGGACAAGAGAGATCTAAAGATGTATGGTATTTTATATCCAAGGAAATATAGTAATCTTAGCTCGACAGATATTCACAACAGACACTTCAAACAAACTACCTTTTACATCTATACCGTGCTCTTACATCGAGAGGTGAATTGATATTTGCGGGCTTCGCACACGAAATCCGGTAATAAATATCCCACCCTCATTAATTTGCGCCAATGCGATACGATGGAATCATGGGCACACCTACCGACAGTAGGTACACCAAACGATTATGATATGCAAAGACTAAATGTAGATCTTCCGTGAAACGGTAAAAAAGGGCCGGAAATGATCTGTGAACAAATGGAACACGTAATGCGCGTGCAATATTACTGTCAATATGTTATTTAGAAAACGTTAATTGTCAACCATAAGGATACTATTTCCAATCAACGCTTGATAACTTAGAGAAATATACAGGTGTAATATAAACCAATGACATGTTTCAGTGTTTTTTATCGAAGTATACTTTTAAGTTTATTTCAATGAAAAAGTTAAATATTTCCTATTTTAATAACTCTATACCTATTCGATTTCCGTGCAAATACATATTATATAATCTGTATTCCGACGTGTCCCGAATACATTTGATGTCTACTCAGCGTTCGCACGACGTCATCAGAGTGCCAGCGTTAATATATGCGATCCGTGGCATCTGTACACGGGGAAAAATCGATTGCACGCCGATTTGGACGACAATAATGAGATTTAAAATTGCAAAGTAATTGATGAGGATTAGTAATGCACGAACGGTGATCGATGCGGCGCGGGTACGTGCGACGATAATAATAGTCTTCTGTAATATGTAAACAATTCGGTTGCAAAAATCAGATTGACCATTTAACTGTACCCTTACCCAATAAAAAAACTATATAAGCGCCTACGTCGACCTTTTATTGTAATATTGTGATAGCGAAACGTCTATATGATTACAAATATAACCCCCTTGCCATTAACAGGAGCATATCATTTAAGCCGATTCTCACATAAAATCGTTCCGCTGTTCATGTTTTACAGACATAGACTGAATACCCACTTTCTAGACATGCGTGCGATGTATATCCGACGCTGCACTTCACCATCAGATCGTAGCCAACCGCACGCCTATTATGAAATAAAAACATTGGTAACGGTCAATTCATCCTGCAATGTCTGTATGTCTGTATATGAAGCATACAACGAGAGGAATAAAAAGCGCAGAATAAAATTATGTAGCCTTGATAACGATATCACGAGAAACAGCAGGCTGCGGTCATAATGGCCATTGCCACCTGTGTAACCTGCCTTATAAAAAACTGCTAGTGTCAGTTAATACCATTAGTTTAATGAATTGTTAAAATTACGTTTTATAATATTGTTATATAGGACTGGTATACAACTACTTTTAAAATTAACATTACATTTTATTACGCTAAGTAATAATGAGCTGATATTTTTGTCTGAAACTCATTTTGTCGGCAACTGTTTGCAATTAATTACGACAATCAATAATTTCGCGCTCCGCCGAGCGACAACAACACTGCAGCGCGATAACGTTATCTACTGCCGAAATGCGCTCTCATTATGTATGGCACATCTCATTATGTACTCATTTAAAGTTTTCCATATAATGTGATGGTGTTCGAACATTTTTTATATGCATATTGGTAAAGTGATAAATATTACTAGTAAATAAGTGTTTCAATGAGGATTGCGGATTTAATATGTTCACTAGGATAATAATATCTAAGGATAACTCGTGATTTTAGGGATCTTAGGGCCTTCCTAAGACAATAACCAGAGCATTGACGAATATATGCACATCTGATAAACTACAGGAATACATAGGTAAATACTTATACATTCAGACACAAAGAACGCATATGCCTAATTGGTTAATATTTGTCGTTTTGCGAATCTACAACCTCGTAATCATCAGTCATTATCTCTGATCATTGGACCAACAAGTTATACAAAATTACATATTTATTTAAATTCAAGCTCCAGAAACTTGGCAACAAATTACTTAAGTATTTTGTTATTCATCTGAACTCAGTTGTAATATGACTGTCGTTTAAAGAAAGCACGCAAAATTTTACTGGTTCTGTAATAATTACATTAAAATAAATGAGAACATTAAGTTTATAAAATCACTACGTAGGTGTACACGTGACGAATCATCGTCCATCTTTATCCGCAAAAATGGCAACCGGCACGTCGCACTTCGGGAGGCTGCAAATAGTTTTACATTGGTTTGTTTAAAATTAAAAAACGATTCTCACTCAATCAGTGACTACAAATCTCAAGTACTTTTAAATAGAACCTTTCAAAAGGAAACTTTAATGGCTTTTTCTAGCCACGTGTGGTCTTCATCCATCTTAGAATGCATCCATACTTTTCATTCATCCAGCTATCAACCAATAAAAACAGGATACGTACTCACTTTCTATTGCACTTGAAGCAAAAAAGCACGAAACCGACAACATATATTGATATTCCTTAATAATAAGGCCGTGTTTAAATCATATCTAGATAACGTAAAATATCTATTTAACAAAAAAAAGACACATGCAACCCTTAAAAGTGTCTTTCAATAATATCAGTCTTTTTTTTTCACCCTTTTTATTGTTGCGACGTTGGACACCTCTTTCTATAATGAGGTTGAAAACTACGACGCTCCCAGCCAAGTGATACTTGATAAACCCTTTACATATTTAGAAACATTATGCAGATGTGAAGGTGTTATGAAGAAGTACAGGTTTAATTACGGTTATCTCCTTCACCGTTACAGAGAGTGATATTTAATTTCAGGCTTAAATTTAAGTTTTTATAATTTAATTACCACAACTATGATCAAAATAAAATGCTAATATAAATGACGGCGAGCTTATCATTGCGTCGTTTTCATAATGCAGCCGTGCATTTTAGCGCTGCTCTATAATGCAAGTGAACGCCCCACGCCACGCGGACACAACGTATTAATTACATATATCGCTTAATTATTGATTTTTAGCATTAAATACACGAACATTTTGGCCTCGGCCGCCCGTTGCCAGATTTATGCCTCGCCTGTAATATATTGCATCTAAATAACATTTACGGATAACGCACTGACGCGCATTCATTGGATATTAAATAAAATATTTTAACGATACTTGGTGATCCGGTGATTATATAAAATGTTTGAATATTACCAATATTTATACAAATACATTTTTCGTCTGAGTCATTGTCTATATTATGAAACTCTATAATGTTCACTAAAATTCTGATATTTGAGATTTTTATTAAATCTGGCCATAAACAGAAAAGGGACAATAAATTAACGTATAAGCTACAGAAATTATCATTATATCGTTAGTAAAAAAATTATGACAATGTTTTTATTACAAAAACGAACAAAGCATATTTATTTAAAAAATCCCTAATTAAGATTTACATTATTCGTCACAAGTTCCTTTTCATCCAATGAATTTTCTAAGCCGAAAATCTCCAAAACAGCTTTGTTTAAGGCGGCACATTAATTAGATTCCTCCACGACCTAAGTGGCTTTGTGCCGGTGCTAAAATAACGAAGCTAAATTGGTAAACACCTATCGGGTTTAAAATGTGTCGTATGTAAATTTATCTTTTTCATTTACTACTGGAAATCCGGCCTCGTCCACGGGGTTTATTTACAAACATAGCAAACGAATATTATCCTATCCCAGGTCATTCATAGATGCGTAGTTACACGTTATAAATTGAAATACTGAAGGAATTCAATTTATATGTGTAGCCTCTATGGACTAACGGGGTTCTCTTTACATTCAAAGACCGCAGTGTGAACTCTACATACATCGAGAGACTGGTATTAGTTATTCGAGCAAAGGCAAAGCATGCAAGAGATCACAGACACTACTGTTTAAGACTGCAACTAACTCTTTCTAGATGCTGTAACATCCACTGATAATAACTGATTATTGCTAGAAATAAAATATACGACATGTAAAAGTGTATCACATCACTCTACTACTCTATCTTTTTGACGAACGAAATATAGAGTTCGTATAATACATTTTCAATTACTTTATTTGTAGCGGCTCCTCCACGCGCACCCGATGTAATCAGCTGTTCGTGAGCCAAACCTGATTGACGGACGCAACCTATACATTGTTGTACGGATTCAAAGGCAGCTAACGATTAGGTACTAGCAACGACACGATACAAATGAAGCTTCACAATTAAGGCGGGCACACACGGGTAGGCACGGCGCATTTGCCGGTGTCACGTACCGACCGCCTCGCACTTAATTTCGCAGGGGGGCGCGCGGGGCGATGTGCGGTTTTAAATTACGCCCGGTTCCCCCACGATTGCAGTTCGACAGCGCCCGTCTAGTTACGGATAGTTCGATGATTTGCTACGGAAATGGGCTGTGTGCATTGTCAGCGAGTGATCACATCCAAAGCAAAAAAAGTTCACTTTTATAGTTTAAAAGTTAGTCATGAACAATCGATTAGATAATTTCGGATGACTGCAGATGGTTAACATAACATTCTTGGGAAATATCCGATGACATGATTAAAAATAGAATAACATGCGCTCCATTAAAATTTAAAAAATCTGCTATCATATTAAAATTTCTGAACGATCCTACTGCCTGTTAATTTTTCTGAGCTATGTACATTGTACATTCATTAAAAGGAATGTTCTTAAAGGATAACTCTATGACATCCATAAAAACTAAATGCAAACACTTGTCACGGCTAGAGACGTATCTTAGCGAATATTGACTCATTATTCCTGTGGTATACCACATTATATCCTTTCGTATAACTTTTGACGGCCATTAAACAGTCATTACATATATAATTACAATCGGATCTGTTTTTGTCACAAACATGAAATATTAATTTACATGTCATCGGTACGGTTACATTTCAATAACTTAACGTTATTGTTAGTGGAGTGATTTTTGATACAACAAAGGACACTTGGAACAGTACACCACATGTAGGAATACACCACATACACATATTGGAAAAGGTAAAAAACTGTTAAATTGGCTATGTTCGGATTGGAATACATCACGCAACTTTTAAAATATCATGAGGCACTCAACGATGTTTTCTATTACAGTTATATTTAATTAGGAAACATGAAAATTCGTGAATCCTTTATGATGTAAATGTATCCAATTTGTAGATATTTGCAAACTGGTAGACAGCAAAAATAATTGTGTTCATTAAACACACTTCGCACCCCGCAGACGTAAGATGACAAAGGCGCGTCGAGTCACTCGAGACAAACGACGCGTGCTCAGTTATTGCAATAATTGGCGTTTTCACATAAACAAAAGTACAAAGAGGCCCATAATTAAGGGGTTCGTATGAATGGTCGTAATTACGTACACTTGTGACTAAGAAAGGATTCTCGCGATACAATAACGTTACGTGTCGGTCTAACGTCTGCAATTAGACACACAAAAGGAGCTTTCCGTAAAGAGCTTCCGGTTTGAAATGTAAATGCTTAATGGTACAAAAATATTTTGTTTGATAATAAACGCGTTTACGGTGTTTATGTACAAATGTCCGATGACAAATTTGAACTTTGACCCTCCAAAGCACAGGGGAAAGGCTTTTCTAAGTATGCATAATCCATCCTTCCCATAAGGCGAAATCGCGGCCAAAAGCTAGTCTATCATAAAACAAAAAATATAAATATGTACTTGTGTCTATAGTTAGGTGTGTTATTTGGAACTGCAATTATTATTATTCCGCTTTCTTCGTTATAAGCCACCGAGGAGTAATAGAAACAGTTTGGGTTATGTAAGCTCCAAACTTGTAAGTGTTGTGTTTAAAACTTAGGTGATTAGTGCTAGATATTCTAATAATAACTGCTATCTATTTACAATGCTCGGATCGTTGAGTTGTTTTATTTAAAAAAAAAATATTAATGTTTCAGTTTTAGTTGTTCATTTGATTATCATTTCATATTTCTTAATTAAAAATGTTATTTTACTGTATAAATGTTTTAATTCCTCAGCTTATTTCAGAATCCGAGTGGGTATTTATATATTATGACGTTCTGGTACCAATTCTATTTGCTAATCAGTTACTTCATAATTGGAAATTCTTCAAGCACTACTTATCATAATACAGTCCCCGATATTATTGAAATTGCTGATCTAATCTATAGCAGTTCCGGGTTCCATTCCAAGTAAACATTTTGGTAATTAGTTTCATTATCGATTCTAAACGACATTTAGTTAACACAATTTTAAAATTATCGTAATTTGAAATTAAGTATATTATTAAAAATTGTGAATATTAACAGCACCAACGACACAAGAAAACCTAACGTAGAATTGTAAATAAAATTTAACGCTAAAAAGCTTTTTCGAATGGCAGCAGATAAAAGGCCGCTGAAATTGTCCATTGAACAACTTACGCAGCGTAAAAGTGCTAATTAGGTTGTTTTAATTAAACTGATCACAAACGGGGCGTTACGGTATGAATGGGAATATTTTAATTACCGTCTACCCCAAGCGTAAATTTCCCACGACTGCGATAAAGAATAAATATCAGCATTGTCTTAAACCCCGCTAAGAATTACGGCTTGCTAGGGTTGGCGATGCTCTGATATTAATATCTATTATTGTGAATTTTTTTTATTAAGTAAAAGATATGCGCAATAATAGCATTAATTTTAATGGACAGAACGGCCGAATTGGATTTACGCGTAAAATTCTTGCTCCTAATGTAGTTTTGTCAATTCTATTTCATAAGACGCAGTTGTTACCATGTCATAGACGTTTTATATTGAATCTATGCTATTATAATTACAAACCGTCACATTCATATCAGTTTAAATAATGGACTAGATTGAACCATACATTCGAAGTAAAGTACGAGTAAGATACGTATTTTTAAGTAAGAAAGAACATTTGAACAATATGAACAAAGAAGAAAAGGAACAGATAATAATTATACTCACAATTGGTAGAATCGTGCATGATATAAGCTCTTCTGAATAAGAATAAAAGATTTAATATGTAATTTTATCCTTTTCATCCCATGTTTTCCATCTCATTCCTGATTATGACTACCAAAGAGTGATATAAACTACGTTCGTTTGTTTCCCGTAAATTATAACCTAGGGCTTTTTGAAACGTAGAGCAAATAGGCATTTACCGTTGGCCACGTTATCGCTTTCCATCAAGCGATACAGTGGCTAAATGCTAGCCTATTTATGATATGCGACAGAATTGTAATGTAAACTTCAAATTTTTAACTTATAAACGAAATCGTTCTCTTCCTCGTCTTGAACACAAGAACGTTTCTGTGTCGTTTCATCCGTAAGAATTATACCCTCATGCGCGCAAAGATGTTTGACTTCAAAAATGTATTTTTGTCGTAGATATGGCGTGTCGTGTGAACCCTAGCAAGCAATGTCTCAAGCCGTCGCGCGGCGTCTCGGCGGGGCCATTACGCGGTCACTGCTGATTACCGCCCGCCTTGATTCAACCCTTCCTGCCCCCGCGGACCGCTTCTATGACCTCATGTTTTTACAACCATCGTTTATATGAACGTGCAATATATTACATATTCATTCGCATTATTCTTTTCATAACATACAGCGAGTGCTCTGAAAAAATTGTGAAATTCAAATATACTTAAGGTATGTCTAGGCATTTTATCGAAGATACACCTAAACATTATTCTTACTCGTATTTATATTTACGGAGAACTGCCAAATATGTAGATTTTCTGCGGTTTTCCTTCCTAATTGTTATAGCGAATAATATCTGATTTATTTCAGTTATTGGTTTATGTAAGGTTTGATAAATGTAAAGTAAAACCACTCTAGCTTCTTACTTACGTATAGTGTTATTTCTTCTTTCTAGTCATTGATATTAAATGTTCATATTGGTTTCAATTCACCACAATTACTACTTTCATAAAAACCCTAAATAAACGCTATTATGAATACTTAGTACATAATACTCCTATAGCATATTACTCTACGTTGGTATAAAGCGACTAAAGAAAATAAATAGACCAGAAAATTACACCGTTACGCCAACCTAATCGAGATAGTATTCTAAGGGCCTATCCACACGAGCGTGCCGTCGGTTTGTCCTCTGACGCTTGATCTGAAATCATGAATCGTTGCATAAAATTTTGGTAACTAGTCGGCCAGCCCCAACCCGTTCTCCCCTATATTTCAAAACTGATACAATTTCTACGCAATGAAAATTAGATGAAAGTTCGGAACTTAGTGTCTGCTTACTGCACTTTAATATTGTATTTGCAGAAAAATTCAAAATTCATTCTTAATAGTAAGAATAGAAACAGATACAAGCTAAATAAGATTATAGATAGATGAGTAGTTATCAAAATTTGTATATTATAAAACTCGTTCAAAACGAGTCAACGATCTTGAAGTTTATTCAGTACTAGTCAATTTACAGGAACCTCATTCAATTTTAAAACTACACCACCGGTAACGCCATCTATGCGATTTATAAAGCACTACAAATACACTAGCGCCACTGCTTCGCACACATATTCATGCTCGTTTTTACACAGAAACACTCACTCGACTACGGAAAAGTTGCCAAAAATAATACCCGGGTTTTCTCAACAAGTAGAATATTATTGCCAGACTTAAACGCACTCTAATATATTGAGTTACGGTTCAAATTTAAATGCCGGCAGTTGGTGATTCACATCATTTTGGAATAGGAAGGAAAGCTTCATATAAAATCGTCGCAACAAGAGCGTTATAAGTTCCCTGTCTTAAGATGTAGAAACGACGTTTTTCAAATGGGGTGGTATAGAAAACCGACAAAATAAGAGAGCTCAAGGGTGTAAGGGAAATGTTAGCACTTAAGACGTTTTAGAATACAGAGGTTCTCCTGCTTATAGACTTTATATGTGTGGGTTAAAGAGGGGCGCTTTCTTAAGGAGTTTCTAAGAAAGCGAAGAAAGCAAAAGGTTCGCACTTGAAGGAGTTTTGTTAAAAATAAGACTACGTGATTCCCCTTTATACCGTTAGAGGGCGTGCTTTCTCCATGTTCATATAAACAGTTGTTTTTTTAAAGTCATAATATGTCCTATAACCAAAATTTAAATGTAAATGATAAAGTTTTAATTTGTGTAGTAACATTGGTTGTTAAGTTCATTGTGAGTAATAATGCTGTGTTCGAATGCGTTTAATTTGGATTAGAACAATTATTACAGCAAAACGTTAGCGGATTGGTGGCGGAACGCAAACCAGAATCGACACTTGTAACCGCAGCGGCCAGTGCGCGGTACGATCCAAACAAACCGATGACAAATCCTTCGTATTGTGTGCGCCCATTATCATCTTAACGAATAAATAGCGTTTCGCGGTTAACCGCAAAATTACTAAAGCGGACCAATCGGAGCCTCCGATCGCATATATTTTCCATTTCTATTTTTCCGGGGGTGAAAATCTTAGAAACCACATGACTAACCGCAAACGTCTAATCGGCCAATAGCACGTCGTAAATATAACCACAAGCCACGCCCATTTAACCACAAACCAACCACAACGCGAGACGTTCGCTCGTTATCGATTAAAGTAACGCTGATATATATTTTTTTGGGTTACGAGTCGCTCCCGACTTACCCGCCGCTTTGTTTACGCGGCGCTATCGACGTTACATCTGGACCGTTTTACTAGTTACTCTCGTATCGTGCTACGCTTCTTATCTTTGTGAATATGACTCCGATCGCATTAAGTGGGATTAAGTTATTACGCAAAGAGATAACAACTCAACCCCAAACTGGCCATCGTCCTTCATCACAAAGATGAAATATTGATTCACCGTCGTTGAGAAAGAAGACGCACACACTCGCAACCGCGTGCAGACATACAGACACAGCCGCGACCGCATTATATTCATAATGAATACAGCTATCCCACTCGTCGGCCGTCTTTGACTTTGTATAAATATATTTTGTCTCTTTCGCTCGCCACTTGAGCGGACGATTCACCCCGGAGGGAGAGGGACGGGTGAGGGTTAGGAGGTTGTCTTCGAGAGGTCGCCAATTTCTATTTCATTAAGTGGCGCGGCTGTAACCGCAATGGATCGATGAGACTTGGTCACCTGAAAAAAGTGCAAGCTGGACTCTTGGTCACCTAATACTGCCATCGTATTATATGATCAACTTTCGCCATTTTCGTGGCAAGCAAGCGTCGGGTTAGGTGAATCACATGTCTTTGGGACATTCATGACTCGTTACTCCAAAGCATTTATAAAGAAAAATTAACTTGTCAGTAAAAATAAAATCTTTTTCCAGTACTTTATACTGAGATACGCTTTCACCTTGAAATGTAGGCGCTTATAAAATATAGAGCCATTTATCTTCGAGCGGTTCTTGTTTTGGACTCAATTGGATCACCTTTAAATATTGGTGATTATTTTGCATTAAGAAAGACACGACAGTCCACTTTGTTTTGTTCGATAACTTACTAACATTGCTATTATTTATTTCCGTTACTATCATAACATCGTCGTTACCAACATCATTTAATTTACTATCATCATTTTTGTTACTATCATCACTAAAATTACTATCATCATTTTAGTTACTATCATTACTTAAGTCATTATCATCATTTAAGTTACTATCATCACTTAAGTTAATATCATGTTGTCTCAATCGTATAAACAGAAAAGAAACTAGAGTATACAAGTATACTGTATTCCGGTGTATTTCCTTTGAAACTCGCGCTCTTATTGTGATTCGAATGCGCATTAAACATTCATCACGAAACATGTTAGCGAAGTTGCGATCCTCGTCAACTACCTATTCGTAAGTATTTATATGTACAGTAGTTGCATACCTTCCTGGCATTACATACACATTTAGGTACATAGCTTCTAGCGGCGATGTACATCAATGTGGTTACATAAAATATGGCTAATATGTATGAAGAAGGTATGCAAGTAAAAGTCTGAGTGCTTCTGGATCTAACTAGATCATTTGTAAATATTGAAAATGGTCTTCATAGTATTTATATGAAAGTTTATACGAATAACTTGAAACGAGATGCAACCTCGGTAATAGTGTAAGGCCCATGTATACCTATAGGAATTAGCCGTGTGTTAGGTAATATAGGTACATAAGATGACTATACAATGAAGCAGTGAACATTCTTTCTTATTTAAAGTTAGTTGTACACGTCATCAAGAGTAGGTACACTATGTATTAACATAAAAAGTACTCACAAACTCCCGTTGTGATCTTAATGCATCGTAGACTAAGTAGTAGAAGCCCTCTTCGTAGGTGTTGATTTACATATGTTTGAAGAGTTGTCCCGGAGGTGACCGGCGCTATTCATTATTCAGAAGGGCCTTACGGACACTTCGGCAGCATTGCACGAGACATAATCGTGTTTAGTAAGATGTATGGATGAATGACTGCCTCGTTGGTCGTGCGGTTGCTAGCGCGACTGCCGATCGGGAGGTCCTGGGTTCAAATCCCGGGTTG
>DWUN01003368.1:0-12147 GCA_018249975.1 Passova gellias
GATAGAGTGATTCAAGAGGAAGGTTTATATGTATAACAACATCCATTATATAGTAGAGAAATACTGTTATTTTTGAGGTTTCTAATGTGAAGTCGTAAATAATTACATTTTTTGCGACGGGCGCGGGACGAAGTCGCGGGCAAAACCTAGTCAGTGTATAAAACTATCAACCACGTGATAAGTTTGAAAATATTCATACGAAACAGCTTCGCGCAAAAGACATTATTGTCCACCACAACAGGTTATCCTCGATCGCATGTAACAGAAACATCAAAGAACATCCCCAACACACTCGTAATTCTGCACCTACTCGTATGTACCTACATGCACAGGAAAATTTCAATCTCGAAAGTTCGGTGTCAATGCCAAACGAATCTGTTCAGTCGTAGGTTTTATTAATTCTGCTATCTCGCACAAAAGAATGCCGGTACGTGTCAGGCTTTTAATCTTCTACAGATACCGGAGCTTTAAGGCATAACGTCAGGCTGCACTAGAATTTTCATGGACTAATAAAAACTAGCTGGGTACCGATGATAATATTTCTAACCTAACCTAATCGATCTATTTTAATCAATGTATACAATGTAAGCTATTCACTAACAGATGGCGTTGCTTTAAAGGAAAATAATTAATACTTAAAAAAAATACTTGCATTTGCCCGCCACCTCGTACGCGTGGAATAGTGACTTTAGGCGGCATTTTAATTTTCTAGGATACTTTTATTGCAAATGATATGATATATAAACTGCTGTGCATCGTAAAAAATTAAAATGTGCCCAAAGTCACTATTCCACGCGAACGAAGTCACAGTCAATAGCTAGTTATACATATAAATCTTCCTCTTGAATCACTCTATCTATTTAAAACAAACCGCATCAAAATCCGTTACGTAGTTTTAAAAATCTAAGCATACATAGGGACAGAGCGGAAAGCGACTTTGTTTTATACTATGCAGTGATTATTATAAATATGTATTGGCCTTTATTTTTCGCCAAATACTCAGTATAAATAATAAAAATATCATACCGATGAACACGAATCACTCGACTCTGACACACAAATGATAACGCGACACCTAATTTAAAATTCCAGCCATTGTGCACAAAAGTGTTCCTTTTCCACCATAACGATTTGTACGTGCCTCCATTTGTCTGTTCGCGAATTGTAGCGTCATGGCTCAATTTCGTTTGGGTGATCATGAGGAAAATATTCGTTTGTTCTTAGCAATTACTTGCTTAACTAACTTCTTAGTACTAAGACCGGTAACTACTAAACCGGAAGTCGTGAGTTCGATTCCCATCAAAGACTAATATTTGTAATAAACACAGTCGTTTATTCTGTTTTTGGCTGTAATACAAATCCGGGTATCATAGCATAGGCATTAAATTAACTAATTCGGAATTAGATAGTGGAAGAGTAAAAACCGTGGTCAAAGTCGCGGGGAATCCGAAACCGTGAGCTATTTCGATATTTAGGGGAGGCCTATGTCCAGCAGTGGGCATCATCGGGATAAAATGATGATAAATAATGTTAATTTTAAACAAAAATTTCAATATCTTCATAAAAATATGAAACTTAAACCGTAATTGAACAAATCATCAATAAATGTAATTTTCACGAATTTATTTTAGTTTCAGCGACAATAATTGCCTATTAAATTTAATATCAGTGTCGGTCCATTAATACTACGTAAGAGTCGGAGGGCGGGAACTTTGACGTTGTTGTGGAGTCAAGAGCCGAAATTGTTGTTCAATAGTTCGGAGACGCTGTAAATTACACCGTTGATAGCAACACTTTGCATCGATAATAGCGGAACAATTAAGCGCTTGTTTCCCCATTACGTATTGGTTCGCTCTTTGAGATCGTAATTTACCACGGTTAATTTCATGTTATAACTGTACCAAATAGACCAAACAGACTGAATGGGCACTGACCAATCTACGATTCCTGTCGAAACCTCCCTGCCTATGATGCATTAGATATTTCCGTCTATCTGTGACAGTTTTCCTGGTGGAGAACAGAAATAAATTTCTCCCGCTAAATGACAAACATAGGGTTAGAGTAAACACGAAAATACACTTTACATTCAAATCTATTTCAAATCCCTATTTATACTTATAATATTATAAAAAGGAAAGATTTGATTGTTTGTTTGTTTGTATTTAATAGGGTCCGAAACTACTGGACCGAATTCAAAAAAATTGTTTACCATTAGAATCCTACATTATCCTATTATTAGAAAAAATAAGATAAATTTTATCCCGAAATCCTCACGGGATCTGAAGGTCCGCGGGTAATACCGCGAGGCACAGCTCGTCTTTAATAAATAAGTTAATTTAGAACAGTCTGTAGAGAAGCCAAGAGCAGATTGAAGGTCATCGTCAACCTATAGATAAATCTATAACATTTATGGAAGTATAAGAAAAATTGTTTATATTAGATTTCTCTTTGTTGGAGAACAAAAACAATAGAAGACTGATATAATTGTTTTTACTCAATTTGTCGTAAATACAATTGAGCCTTTGGGTTCCCAAATAAGTCTTTTTACTGACTCTATGAGGAAATTAACTTAGCCTGCGTAGTTATTAGATAAATGTAAATGGAATTGTTTTAGCAGCGGTAAAATAAAGTTTCTTTTTTAATAACAATAGGATTGTGTTCGACTACAAGCTAATCTGGTGAAAAGTGAAGTGAAACCTAGAAACGATGAGTAGAGTTAATTGTGGAATAAGGTGAAATGAAATGTACATACTCGTATAATATATAAATAAAAAAAACAAAGTTCAGAAACTTTTAAACGAACAGTATATTTTAACCAGTTTACGAAAAAAAAATCTGAAACTACTTATGTCTTACTGTTTATTAACATGTTAAATTTAATTATAACTTAGATAATAGTCCTAGTATTTAGGACAAACCAAGCAAGTGCATATTCAAACGAGTATGTTTTTCGATTTAAAAAAAACACTCACGTAGGTAATAAAGACATTAGATACACACAATTACAACAGGGCGACCTTTAAATTTCCACACCGTTTGTAACCGAAGTGTTGGTAGCAATAGAACGGATCACGACTCTGAGCCGCCGAAAAGTTTTTTAATATAACCAACCGCGACATAATGCCGCTCTCATTTCAACTGGACTTTTTGAAAAAAAAAAAGCTTCCTGCAGGATCATAATGCGCCATATGCTTCGTTTTATACAGTTCTTTTAATCGGAACTTCTGAACTCATACAAATGAATGTCTTTCGAACTGAATTGCTCAACAACAAAGTAATAAAATAATTCTCTTACAGTTATAGCAAGTGACATTTCGTGACATATTCAAACTACATAACATAATTCGATACTGATATTATAAATACGCCAAAACGGAGTAAACCGGCAACGGAGGATAATATCTCATTTTCACGGTAAAACACGTTTTAATCAAGTAAGCGCTATAGATGGCGCTACGGATGCACTAACGGTGTGACGTGCGAACAATATAATATCGCCTTTTGTCTACGCGGGCGGAACTGTCGGTAACAGCTAGTTAACAATATTTGCGAAAATATACCGGAAAACTAATTAGCACATCTGTTGATAACTAGTTATAATGCACGTTAGTCAACGTTTATAATAAACAACCATTGGTATTAAATTCACTGAATCCGTTGAGCGTTTTGATAAACTCCCAAACAACTGCTAATGAACATTTTGACTTGAAACTGTGTGTGATATCGTTTGAAGCTGTTTAACTTCAGAGCACCAGTTTTGCAATGAAAATGGCTTTGAGTCAGTATTTATAAGCAAGCTAATTGCGTTTTCATGCTCAACATTTACGTATAGAGCAGTCTGGTGAATTGCATTTCGGATCTAAATTTTTGAAGATATCTTTTTGATGAGATTAAGGTACTGGCATGCGAATTGTATAGCTAGTCAGACCTATTGATGCACGATTTATATCCATACATAACATCACGCCAGGTTCCTAACGGGGTAGGCAGAAAGCACCCACTATTATGCACGATTTATATCATCCCAAATAATGCTGATATTATCATACTTGACGCGGTCGAATTGCCAACGAGCCTTATGAGGTCATTCTCATACACGTTGTTCCTGCAAATTCCATTTCAATTGTCTACTAAAAGGTCCTTATCATTTTATAGCAAATATTTTTAAGTAACATTAAACAAGCAACAATGCAATAATTTAGCGCACCGCAATTAACAGCAGGCGACATTAGTAACATTGTAGAGAAAGCTAAAACCATTTTAAACTCAACATCTGCATAGCAATCTATTACTTCCGTTTAAAAGCAGCTCGCGGCCCCAATTGTCACTATTTAGGGGCAACATTTCTTTGGGAGCTATTTGCGCTGCGCCGCTATAAATACGCGAGTTCACGGACAATGGATTTAGCTTGTTACCTGGATTTACTGGCGCGAGCTAATCAAGGCAGTGTAAGCAAAAATGGTGTTTTGTGGGGCGTCAACCGAGTTGGACTGTCGCCAATTAAGAAAACACATACTTCTTAACATCCGCTGCAAAGATACGGCGTCGATACTGATTCGTTCATATTTAACATGTTCATTGTTACCCAAAAATTTCAAATTCAATCACACCTTACAATGGAAGCGGTACACAAAGCCAGCCACGAAAATAACTGCAGTCAATTCCTTGTAATAAATAACGACGGTATATTTTTGCACTAGAACACGTAGCTCGGTTTTGGTGGCGACGTCACTCTGGGGGCTTTTGTGCTACGCTGCAATAAACACCACCGCGGGTTATGGTACAATGGATATAGCTTGTTACCTGGATTTACTGGCGCGAGTTAATCACCCCAGTGTATGCAAAAATGGTTTTGTCGGGCTTCAACCGATTCGGAGCAAACAGAATTGGAGAAATTCTAGCTATTGCGAGTCCGTCGTCCCTTTTATTGTTACAGTTCTAAACACGGGACTTCTCTCATAGTGAGAAGGCTTAAAGATACAATTTAAAGTCAGAAGTGTGGAAGAGGGGGTGGATTTGGTTGCAGACCCCAAGAAAGACACTGAAATCAAAAGCAGGTTGTGTACTCCGGGACTCAGTACTGTACTTCGGGATCAGAATTTACGCTATAATACCTCTAGCCTGTCGTAAGAGGCGACCAAAGGCGGCTTTCGGAATTGTGGGCGGCTAAAGCGCTTTGACCATCCAGTCAGCGACCTTGACGACGACATTGAAGGATGAGGATGCGAGGCCGCACACAATTTTAAACACAGGGAGTGAGATTAAGTCCCAAAAGGTACCCGATAAAGGCACCACGATGGAAAACAACAGTGCCTTCCGGATGGATATCCTCGAGTCCTCCACTAGCGGAGAGGGGTAGAAGTCGGTTAAACTCGCACATTAACCGTGGTTCTTCCAAACCATCGCGGTACCTTTGTAATGTCCCCCACTAGTTACCAATAAAAAAGAAAAATGTTTTCTATATTCACACAACAAACAAACGTAGAACAAAAAACGTGTGGTCAATATACAACACAGTCCTGTATTAATTTCAACAATACCTGATATGCCGATGAGCCAATCAAGCTGGTAAACAAAAAGGCATTAAGTTTTTGTGGAGCAAGTTAACGAAGTTGGAACAATGCCAAGCGCTGTAACTTCGCGCTTATAACTTAAACAACTGCCTCTTAACACTCCAATCACATTCAGATATACAACTGCATTGTTGTCATAGCCTGAAAAATACCAGTAGGTATATCCTAGACCTACGTTCTTCTGTTTCATGTTAGGGAATCCCAAAAAGCAGGCAGCAGCAGGTGCCCATGAACATCTGCACCCAGTTTCTAATAGGACTGTAGGACTGGGATTGTTAGTGTGTTCTAGTTAAGTTAACAATATGTGTTAATAAGAATATCTGTTGATTGGTTATAAATAATATTCATTGGAAAGATGACGGCGGAGATGTATTGTTAGTAACATTAGCGAAGTTAGTATTCGTGCTATTACATGTTAGTAACTTAGTTGTTAGTAATTTTTCATCATCAAGGTTTTGTTTTTTAAATCGCTAACGGGTTGTCCATTGGAAATAAAGATAATGTGTCTAACAAAACATGGAACCACCAAGCATATGTATAGATAATTATTATTAAATTAATAGTAATTTCAGACGACGCTACGCTTAGCTACAATACCTGGATACAGCGGCGAGCTAATCACGCCAGTGTAAACAAAAAGCATTAAGTTTTTTGCGGAGAAAGTTAACGAAGTTGGAACGACGCCAGCGCCGCAACTTGCCCGCTTATAACTTAACAAACTGGCTATTAACACTCTAATTATTACCATTACATTGTAAACTTAGCTCACTCCAATGTTTTTATCCGCAATCTATAGCGTGACGTAAGATTTAGCGGATTCAATTTTTCGTTTTGACATTTTTTATGGTAGTGACAATCAAGTTCTGTGTTCATTATCGTCGTCGATACTCAATACGATAGAACATGTAGATAAACTAGTTTGAATTTTAAATTGATGTAAATCGTGAATATTCATAAGCAGTTTATAAATAAAACTCGATATTCTCATAGCATTCCCAAGATTTTAGTGGTTTCATAATGAATAATTGCATGCTATGGAAAAATATGATTTCCAGCGCTGAAAAACAATAGTTTTCATTTTCATGTAACGTATTGGATTTTGACTATGAGTCTTAACGGTTCTATTGCTGGTTGATGCTAATGAAATTTTGCATTTTGTGGATTGATAACGGAACTATAGAAAGAATATTATTCTTCGGTACATATTAGTACTAGTACTAACTGGTACTAGTACAGTTAGTATCAGTCCGGCAAATCTCAGACACTTTCGTTCTCTTAAGGAAAAGCAGCAACCTTAAAATCGAAACAAATACCTATTGCAATGATATTTTTTTCGCAATAGAAATGAATGTAGCGAGGGCAGCAGACGACTTGAAAGCCAATACCCCGCTGAATTATACACAACTTCGCAATTAATTATTATCATTAGGATCGCTATGATAAAATCGGCAAACGACAACAACATAAACGTAAATTGGAAACGTCATACGCTTTCTGTTATAATATCAGTATTAAAACCAATTTCCTCGAGAACAAAGCTAACAAAGACTCCTTTGAATATACGGAAATCTTACGATACAACAGAATCGCGTATGCGTTGTTTTGATATGGAACGCGCTCTGCATTTATTCAAATTGCATTGTCTATTGCACAAAGTCCTTCATGCAAACAAGAGAGAGGGAGGAGAGAGTGCCTAATGGTGCCGACAGACTTAAGTGTTCAATTGTAATGGAAAATTCGAATGCATTCGTATTTTTGGACCCTTTTGAAACAGATATTTTTAGAAATTGTTGTATGATGAACAGTAAAGTTGGAACAGACATAAATGTATCTGGATTACACCGAACGGCTTAAATAAGACCAGGTTACGGGTGCCTCTAAACGTGTGTAATATATTTATTAATGTTCCAGTTCCATAATAAATGTGTAGGTAATATTGGGTTTATATAACATGTACGTACGTAGATTTCATTATAAATGTAGAAGTTTGTGTGCACCCTAAAAATTTCTAAATTTCTTCCTTCCTTGAAATAGCTATAGCTGAGATAGATATAGATAGATATAGCTGAACGATAAATATATGCACATTTTGTTACAGTCCATTTGTATGATTGTAAATATACAAGAATAATGAATAATTTCTTATTAAACTAATCTTACAGCTCCTTTAAAGGGTTCTAACTGTATAATTCGCTAGCATTTATCAAAACAATAATTACGAAATGAACAATATATTTTATCAATTCCGGTTAATATAACTTCTTACGTAGATAAGCGCTCTACTATTATTGCTGATCGACTAATGAGCGAATTGCCAAGGTATTAAACACAAAAAAAAAATTTGGCCCGCGTGTTTCTCTGGCAAAACAAGGGCTTCATTATTATCGCCCAAATATAACTGAGTATAGGGATTGTACCAGATTAAATTAGCTGTGACAGTGAAAAAGAATTGGTGGCCGCAAGACAAATGATCCTTACAGTTATTTATTGCGACTTGTTATACTGCGCCCTTCGACGACTTCCAATGTAGTTAGTCAGCTATCTCATTAGTCAGATCGTATTAGTCAACGTATTTGAACATTGCTTTGATTTTTTGCGCTACTTTAGCTGATAAATGTACACGCAAAATAGAAATTTCTAGAAGCGTACAGAGTGGCTCGTCTGCCATTTTTGTACGGGATACCTACATGTTGCAGAGAGTGTACAAACTCCAATCTTGGTCCACTGGCACCGTTGTAGCATCAACCGAAGCGTTTCGCCAAATACATTAGCTTATGTAATTGGCGAAACGTTCTCACTTAACATCGGATGATCTCGTAGTCACGAATATACATACCCAGAAAGAGAACAATCAAATGTGTTTATCGCACAATTTTTTGTCCTGTGTGGGAATCGAACTCACGACCTCCAGTTTAGCACTCAGGGTCTCTCACCAATAACAAGAGCAAGAGCACGAGTTTATAATGTGGATCGATTGGACCAATTTTCAAAATTGGAATGCCGGCCATTTTGATATTGGAATTCCCTATGATTTTTCGAATGGAAATTTCAAATTGCACATGCATTAGAAATGGAATGGACTTCAATCGCAGGACATCCCGTCATAAATTCACGGGCACACTATCCGCGCGTCTTGCATCTCGATTCTCATTCGGCAGAAGCCGGGCGCATTTCTCAGCAGACACCATTCTGCGGCGGATATTACAGCATCCCTCAACGCCGGGGTTCTATACCGTGATGTACGACTACACCAAACGTTCGAATGTCATCGATTACTTGTGGAATCCAGCGTATTTCGTTTCTGGCGCGTCGAGTCTTGGGGTTTCTTGCGAGATGTCTTCTTTGTAAATATCTTACCTCGGAATGTGTGCCAGCAGGTTTATATACCAGGATTAGTTGTCAACATGGAACTTATGCAGAACATGTTTAGCGTGAACGCTAAAATTGATTTATCTCATGCGTTAATTATAAATTATTTATTGGTTTATTAACATTTAAGGCTTTTATTTTCTCTACTACGAGATATTAATGAGTAAGTAGTTTAGTGGTCAACCGATTTCCACATTTTAAAAAATTTTCGCTACTAGGTGAATTATGTCGTACCGGGTATACTTACATTATTACTAACAAAACTTAATGTCGCATGTCCTTTTTGGATAGGCACATAATATTTTTTTTTATTAAGAATATTTATGGCCATGATTTAAAAGCTTGGCTAAATACTATGCCACTATATCGTTAAGCCCATAGCGAATGTTTTTAGACAGAAACTTATTGATTGGCACTAACTTGTCTATAAATTGCGGGACCTCTAACCGTATGTCTCCACTTAATGGTGTATTGATTACCATAAAAACACGTAGAGTGAATATTTATAGCGTCTATTGGGTCATAAAGAGTGATCGTAAAGAAGAAGGTTATAATATTTTGTAGCGAATTAATGTGGCCTTTTTATTTGGCAGCCGTTAAGAAGGGCGTGCCGATAGGGGATATGTGAGAGTGTTTGATAATATATACTAGCTGACCTGACAAACATTGTTCTGCCATATAAATTATAACAGTATTCCTCTACATATAAACCTTCCTCTTGAATCGCTCTATTTATTAAAACAAAACGCATCAAAATGCGTTGCGTAGTTTTAAAGATCTAAGCGTATATAGGAACATACAGCGAAAAACGACTTCGTTTTATACTATGTAGTGATATATATTATGTATACATAAACCCAACTATTCCGGTTGTATCGCACCACGGAAATGAAAATAAAAATTGATATCCGCCCGTAATCGTTATTTCAGTTCTACATACAGTAAAAACAATTCTTCCCAATTCCTCTGTGTAACATGCGCCATAAAACGAATAAATTACTCGCAGCGAACAATTTAAGGTGCGACCACATTGTATTACTATTTAGAAAAGATTGAAGCTTTTTTTTTACTTTGGAAGCTAGCGTTTTCTTGTTTATAGTGAGCTTATGGAAAGTTAAAAGAAATTCTTTTAACAACGCGAGTACCAGCTCGTATAACATAATGAAGCCTTAGCTTTAATAACGAAATTCTTTTGGTATGAACGAAGCCGTGTATGATTAATCTTACAGATTATGTTACTGGACTCTATATCAATATGATCCCCTAGGATACGTTCCAAATCAGCCGCACTAGTGAAAAGTTTTATTTGCCAACCCGTCCACCAGATCTTAAGAAGGCTTAACGACTTCATAATAAACGACGCCAAATTTTTATTTGCTCTCCAAGGGAAGAAAACGCGAAAAATTTGCCGTAATGCGAAAGGTCGACTTAAATATACTGCGACGCTGGCTTCCTTTTGATAATATCGATTCATTATAAACAAGAGGGTAGTCAGAAATAGTAGTATTACATGGAAAACATTTTGATCATATAAGTACTATACTCGTAGATGACGCCACAGGTGCAATAACGGTACTATGTGTGAACAAAATAAATTCTTGACAACACGGACGAAGCCGCGGCTAAAAGCTAGTTTATTATATAGGTACATATTTCAGTACGAAGAATTAATTTGAATTTCGATACAGCAAATATGAGGTTTAGTTTCACTGAGCCATAATTTAAATAAAAAACAATTTAATGTATTTGTAGCGCGTATTTTAAATTTCATTTAAATTGTAAAATATCATTTAAATTTCATGTAAATGATAACTTAGCCAAACCTCACATTCCTCTAGTCATAACATACATACATTCATACATAACATCACGCCAAGTCTCTAACGGGGTAGGCAGAAGGCGCCGAGTCATCGCCTATTAATAAATAGATTATTGTTATCATTATCCAATATTTGAACAGAAAACATGAGCCAGTGTGCTCCAACCACAATTCGATACAATATATACGAAGGGCGTAATAAATTTGAGCACTATATCCGAATTCAATATGCAAATAGCCATACCGAACCGCGAGGGAACAATGAAGGGATGGAAATACAAAAATATGATAATCAAACGCACTGAAAGAGATGCTACGATACGCGAAATCTTCGGCCCGACCTGGTATATAACGGTAGCGGTGTTTCAAGGGAAATAGGAATTGCCACTTTAATGGAAATGTGATTGAATGCTGATCCATTTCAGAAATTACCTTTTCTTTTGCAAACGTTTAACACACATTACACAGGGAATAATAACATTTGGGCCAGTTTCATACACGGCTGTCTGATTTCGATTTAGGTAATATGCCTTTGTTATGGTAACCGAACAGTTCATAAACATGATATATACATACGATGTAGCATATATATAAATAATTTTATTATACCTAGACAGAAAAAACTAATGTGCTCATCCCAAATATTTTGTTCTGGGTGGGAATCGAATCTATGTCCTCTGGCTTAGCAGTCTAGATTTCTAATCACTAGACCAGGACTTCATTCAGCCAATGATAAACAACATTACACAAGGAAATAATTAAACAAATTAAGAAATAAAAAAGAAATTAACAAAGAAAGAACGTAAATGTATTCCTGATGAATATACGCCACAAGTAGGTACAGACAATGCAGAATAAAAAATAATCAAAAATCATCACGAAATGCGTCCTAATTAGCATAATACTCTTTGTCGGGGAAAATCAGTTATTTTTTCTTAAGATTTCTATTATAGTCTCATATTAATTATTGTTATGACCGAATCGCAAAGCGTAGATACCAAAAGCAATCGGCTGTACAAGGATTTCCGGTTTGATTCTCGGTGGGGCGGATATACGATAATATTGTTGTCAATCGTGAGCGTGGTTGTTTATAGACACACATGCTGCGCTGAGAAACGTTATGCGAATGAACCGCTTGCCACGGTTTAATAAGTTTTATGTTGCAATAATTTACAAATGGAACCCAACACAACCTACACCCCAAGCCGCAACCAACACAATATCCGGAGTGTAACAGTTCAATAATGTCCTTCTTCTGTTTCATGCTGGTGTTACATTATAATTTATTTTTAATACAATTTATTTTTAATATAATTTATTTTATATAATACATTCACAATTATTTTCTCGACGTGTATTTGACAAAATGAAAAGCGTGTATTTTGT
>DWUN01003369.1:0-12146 GCA_018249975.1 Passova gellias
AATCGGAAGTATGGTTCGTGCTCGCAAAATTAGTTCCTTTTACGCACGATAGGGGCGCTGTACATTTTTCATACATGCTTTTACTATTTACCGTACGAATACTTTGTCGCTAGAGGTTCGTGCTAGGGCCACATATCAACATATACATACGATATAATAGTTATATAGATCATTTTATTACATCCAAATACAATACAAACAAATGTGCTCATCACACAAATTTCATTCATAATTTGAAGATGCCTCATACAGATATAAAGGCTCTGAATATGATAAAGGCATATAGAGACGTTTGATACATTCCCGTAGATATCGCACTGCCATAAGTAATAATCTTTTCATGTTTTCGGCAGATGATTTCGCTATTTATTAGAATGAGTATCTTATTATATGTAAATATTGGTTTCCACCCGAGTCTTTGCCTGTGATTCGAATCGCAATTCCATTAAGATCTTGCTTTGAAGATATATATAGATGCTATATACTCTTTAAACGAAGCTCTGTATATTTCTGTACTGTACTTTTAAAAAATCACAAGTTATATTCAATACTGCATAATCTAATCTCTAATCTCTGGAACCGCTTTAGCGAATTTGACGGGACTCTCACTGGCAGATAGCTGATGTAATAAGGAGTAACTTCGGCTACTTTTGTTTTAGAATAATATAAAATAATTAAATTGAAACGTTGACGTATATATATGGAACTCGTTTCTATTATTATTATTATTATATAAATACATTCATCAGTATCATCAAATAGAAAAAATGGCGTACGGTAATTTAGAAACGGAACTTATTTTCGTGACACACAAAAAAGAAATCTGTAGTTACATCAACAGGACATGCGCCGAAGTG
Source organism: Passova gellias (assembly GCA_018249975.1). Classification (NCBI taxonomy): domain Eukaryota; kingdom Metazoa; phylum Arthropoda; class Insecta; order Lepidoptera; family Hesperiidae; genus Passova; species Passova gellias. The sequence goes on from DWUN01003369.1 coordinate 858, forward strand.
TTCGCACGACCAAAACGACATCGGGAACAATTAAACGCATCGGACGTAGAGCGCAACGCCCGGACCCCCAGCAACGGATGCCGTGGCGTTTCCGTTACAGGAATAGCCGGCCGCGAATAGCCCGTGCCACTCCCTTAAGGGTAATGCCAAGCGCAACCAGCTGGCTTCGGCCTGCGCCAGACAGAGACGACCGAAAGAATTAAACATCAATTTATATTGTCCACAATCTACACTTCCCTACTAATATTATAAATGTGAATGTAAGTTTGTTTGCTACGGTTTGTTTTTCTCTACTATATAATGTATGTTATTATACATATAAACCTTTCTCTTGAATCACTATATCTATTAAAAAAAACCGCATCAAAATCCGTTGCGTAGTTTTACAGATTTAAGGGAACATGGGAATATAGAGACAGAGAAAGCGACTTTGTTTTATACTATGTAGTGATTATAAATGTAAATGTAACTTAGTTTGTTACGCTTTCACGCGAAAACTACTTAACCGATCATCATGAAACTTTGTACACATATTCTTGGAGGTATTAGAAGTAACATAGGATACTTTTAAGAAAAACAAAAATTTATTTTTTACGAATGATAAAGAAATTATTTGAAAAACTTTGTGGCAGATTGATTTCAACGCGGACGAAGCCGCGGGCAAAGCTAGTGTTGTATAAATCTGTAAAATTCTTGCCCTCGACGGGAATCGAACCCACGACCACCGGTTTTGCCGACATTGTCTCTAACCGCTTTACCACTGGCCAGTATTACCGCAACCTCTTCAAAACCTCATTACAAGTAACCCGCCAGCTGAGGGGTTAAAAATCACCCGTCGTAGGAGTGATAATCTTACAGAGACAACTCCTTAACCCCAACTAAACTCAGATTACCCAAAAGTGCAACCCCATCCTCAAACAAACGTACCGGGTCATTAAGTACCCACCCCGTGACACGCTAATTAAGGGCTCGCCGGCGCTGTCCCGCTAACGACGCGCAGATAACATCGTAAATATAAAAAAAACCGGCCAAGTGCGAGTCGGACTCGCGCATCGAGGGTTCCGTACAAACCTGTAGGTAGGTATAGGTATATTCGTTGACAAATAAAAAACATAGAAGTTTGATTTGTTACAGCTTAAAGGTATTATAGATACGAGTATTTGATATAAATTTCAGCTGAATACCTCCACGCGTTCCTGAGAAAAAGAGTCTTGACAGACGGACGGACTGACGGACAACAATGTGATAAGGGTTCCGGTTCTTCATTTTGAGGTACGGAACCCTAAAAATGTCTACCATTTATCCCGGTTTAATGAGTTCGATTTGTTAAATGATTAATTTATTGCTTTTTTGTAAACTAAACAGCAGTATACAAAGGTAGCAAGCGGATTTTAGTCCGCCCTGCCCACCCCGCTAGGGACCTGGCGTGATGGTATGCTGTTGCTTATAAAACTAGTTCCTTTCTACATTTTGTACAACGCAAAGCCCTGCAGCAAATCACCGGCGTAATCTCGTGACATATCACAACACAATAAGGAATATCGTAAACATTATTATTGGAGCAACTTGTGTAAGTATTAACAAATTAATCTAAATTCTCCAAAATGACATATAATCTGGCAATACAGGAGAATTACGCTTGTTATTCTGAAAGAGTATCGAGTGCAATCGCAATTGTTATCAACATTATATCGATAATTACCGAAATGTGTCGATAATTCGGACGGCGTCTCCAGATAAGATGGCCTGTCAAGATGTCGATAAAATTTTTGGATCGATCGCTTTTTTTTTTAATTGTACCATATCATACGCTTATCGGTAACTGTGCGATGATTTCGTGGATTCGGTCGTAGAAATCATTTGTTCTGTAATAATTATTTATTGTTAGATATTTTGACACTGCGCTTTCTAAGTTTCTATCTCCGTAAGAGACCTGCCGTGATGGTATAATAGAAACAATCCATATTAATCCATACTAATACTAATATATTATTATAAATGCGAAAGTAACTCTGTCTGTCTGTGACGTGATCACGACTAAACCGCTGAACCGATTTTGATGAAATTTCATATAGAGATACTTGAGGGTCTTGGGGTGAACATAGGCTTTTTTTTCTCCCATTTTTTTTATTTTGTCCAGAAATTTTATTGTTTTACGAAAATCTCGCAACTGACGAAGAAAACTTGGTGACACTGATTTCCTAGCGGGCAAAGCTAGTAATAATATACGTTTAACACAAGTAACGAAATCAAATTCGAATTGTTTTATTCATTATAATAAAGAAAAATATCTAGGTATATAAATATTATCGTATGTAATATATGTTTACCAGCTGTACGGTTACCATAACACGGGCGTTTGATTGCCTGATTTGGAATCGGATAGCCGTGTGTGGAATTGTTACCATTTATCATTATTATAAGCTATTACTCATTATACACTGAATCATTACAGACTTAAACGTTTAGGAAAACTTAATGATTTCAACATAAAACTTTGACTGCCTCGTTGGTCGTGCGGTTGCTAGCGCGACTGCCGATCGGGAGCTCCTGGGTTCAAATCCCGGGTTGGGTACTGCTGGATTTTTCTAGTTTAGAATTTCTAGTAGTGACTCATAGTCTGCATGTGTGCCCGGTGCATGGCAATAGGCTCACCACCTATTCCATTGTGGAACTTAAACGTAACTGATGATATGTAGGGGTGTACTACACTCCTCTGCCTACCCCTTCGGGGATTACAGGCGTGATGTTACGTTTTTTACGTTTTTATAAATTAATTTTAAAATTTGCAGACGAATTGTTTACTTTGGATTTCCTCTGAGATATTATACCTACAACAGTGACAACATACTGTTTAGTTTTCTATCTAAAAATATTCTTGTCTACCAGATCATCATCATCATTTTAATGTTATTTTAATAACAGTTATTTACTCACATTTCTTTTATGTATTAATTGTTTAATGTCCCTTATATTTCAGACTAAGCCTCTGTCAGTGCAATTTCTGTCAATGATATTGTACATTTGTTGCATGCTAATGCAACTTTTTATGTACTGTTATTATGGGAGCGAAATTACCTACGAGGTAAATATTTTTTAAAAGCTTTTGTTTAACTTGCACTGCTTGTGTTTGCTTTGGTCAAATTTTCCAAGCTGAATTAATTTTAAAATCATAAAATTTTATAACATAACAAAATTACGGATTTCACAAAGTTTATTTTCGCCCATTAAATAAAATCAAATGCACTTGTTTTTATTTATGTTTTTACGTTTAATTAAGTATCTACATCAGATCCCGATTTTAAGGCTCTTCATCTGCGCATTAATTTACGGCCTTCACTACTTTATCTAAACAGTCAAAATGAACAGAAAATAACATGTGTTCTTTCTAATATATGTAGTTAGTAGCAATTTTTATCAAATGTCCCATTTATTGCGCCATATTCAGAACTGTAACAGAATAACTATTTAAAATAAATAAATAAAGCTCTACCCATATAGCTGCAATAGGTGTTTGTTATCATGTTACAGAAAATAAACGAAAGCATATTATGTTTCAAATTGTTTCAGAGTGAAATGTTAACATACTCGGCTTATACCATGAACTGGCTAAAAATTCCCTTGAATCATCGTCGACATCTTATATTTTTTATGGAAATTGTCAAACGTCCAATTCAGCCTCTAGCTGGTTTTATAATACCACTCTCAAAGAAAACCTTTGTGTCGGTAGGTTTATTGCTTAGAAACATAATGTATTTGCATTCTACGCTATACATGATTCATATTTTTCGGTGAAAGTGAACAAAATAAAATTACTGTAATGTAAACATAAGGTAATTGAATAATCGCACCTAATTTCTTATTAGTAAGAATACCGAATTTATTCTGTTTTCAGATCGTAAAAAGTTCTTATACATTTTATGCCTTTTTGAAAAATACGAACGAATAAACTTACATGAAAATATTTAATAAGACCGAAGTACCTACAACAAATTTTATATTCAATAAACTTTTTATTCCATAAATATCACTATATAAAAGATATTTTTTGTAAATACAATAAAGGAGTCAGAATTTTGCGTATTTTTCATTAGACCGGAAAAATCACAATTCAATTGCACATATTTGTATTGTAACCATTACACTTGAGTGATAGTAATATAATCTTATGTTTTCCCTGTCCACATACGCTGTAAACTGAACAAAACTAAACGATCCGGCTACTTTTGCCTGTTTGTATGTTTTAAAACACAATGACCTGTCGTTTAACTTTCTAATAAACGAAGTGGTTACTAGTGTTAAAACAGTTATACCGCCATCTTGTACCGTAAAAAGAACTACGTACTAGAAAATTTTGTTGTTAAAACTAGATCCCCTAAATTCCCGTGGAATTCTTATAAAATAGTAAAATAAAGTTACTATGCAGTAAAACAATTGATAGCAAGTAACAAATATAAGCTTTATGTGTGAACTTTCATACTCATAATATTAGTGGAATTCATAATATTTAATGAAGATTACAAACCGTAGAGCTGTATCCGCTTATAGCCATTCCAAATCAACCAAAATCGATTAACTTTCATTTATTCAAATCTTTTCTGTCTCTATCATTCAGATCAAAGTTGCCCTACTTTAACAACTAATGAGCATTCCGTTGATGCATTTCAAGTAACGACGCGCAAATTACGGTTTATCGAACTCGTTGAAATCAAGACAAAAATAGAATTTGATACAATTTTTTACGTATGCTTTTAAACAACAATTATATTCTATAATTTTAAGTCTAATCATAATTCCCGTAGTGTCATATGTGTCGTGTGCTGACTTTTATTTGCATTAAATTCAATGTCACTTTAAACCTTTTTAAACATGCTTTATTATTTTTAAGTATTCTTAAAAATTTGGTAATTATTGAATGATGCCTAGCTTACTTTTAAATTTTTAATGCCAATTGTATAATAAGTTTATTTTACCGTTATTCTTTAGATATAGCAACTCTTGAGATAATTACACAGTAGAATAGATACACACAGATTATATTTTGATGATATATTTTGATTTGATTGATATTGCAGGCTGCTGCGCCTTGTGTTTGTGATCGCAATTTCAATAGAACAATTTAGTATATAATTTTATTAATTGGTTTAAGTGTACACAAAATGTTTGGGTACGTGTTTGTTTTCATTTTAACAAATATAGTCCATAGGAACTTAGGATATCCACTAAATGATACCGCCGTTCCCCTTGCAAAATCTTTGCAGTCACTTGCAAATCGTTGTGAAAATACGTTTTTGGCGACTCAAATTCATAACCAAGTTGATGCCTGTAACTTCTCGATTACTCCTAAACAACAAATACACGTGACAGAAATAGAATGCTTCATATTCTACGACATAAATAGACAACTGTGCTCAGCATTTCGAGGTCCCAAATTTGATCTGAGTCAGAGTTACGACGCTACAATGAAGACAGTTCAAAAAGTTAAAGTGACTTGCAACGAGTCGAACAAGTGGAAATTCACAAAGCTGCCAGAACACCCAAGATACGATAATATATCTGAAATATTCCAGAACAGTGTTTCATGCTTAAGAGTTTGTGTAGTTCATAATTTATTAAGTGATGACACTAATTTCTATTGTCAATATTACCAATGGGGCTTAGAGATGCTACAAGCTTCAGCTACAAGTGTACCACTAGCTGGAAACTTGCCCAGCGGAGACAGTGCACCTGAAACTGATTCGTTAGAAACTCCACCAAAAACTGATGGCAGTTCTTCAGTACCAACACCTACAACTATAAAAAACGTAGCAAAACTTCAAAACAAGTTTGGACAATCTGATAAACCATTGAGTGATGTCAAATCACCTACTCTAGGAGACAACAAAGGTGACACAAACAAGGTTGACAATGCGTCAACCAATCCTCAACCTCAACATCTAAGCAATGAAAGTGGGAGCACCATTAAAACTGGAGTTACCAAAGGTTCACCATCTGTGAGAAATAATTCTGAGGCTTCTGCAAATAAAATACCTGAACCTAACTTGGAGTCTAAAAAGAAATTAGACAATGATCGTTCAAAAGACATTAATGACGATGATCAGAAAGACTCTAAACAGCAACATAGTGCCAATCAAGATGACGATAATGAAAATGGTGATGGTGAGTACTTTGGTAAGCCTATGTTCTTTTACTTATATTTGTCTTGATGTCTTCTGTGTCATTGTGTACTGTAGTTAATTAATTGTATGTAGGATATTCATTAGCAATGTTAGTAGAATCACAGAAAAAATATCCAGTAGTTGTCATACTGTAATAATGGCATGTTCTGTTGTAGATACTTGTGCACTCATTAACATTTTTATTTTGTATAATGATTATATTCATCGTTAATACAGGTAAGTATATGAATAATTTTTATATCCAGTATTGTAAAGGACAGTAACATTATTTGCTGATAGTTTTCTGTAAAGTACTAGCAATGAGAGTAGTTGTTTTTCATAGTTTGAATGATGTTACTATTGATATGCGTGGTTTAGTAATATGATCTAGGATATTTTCTTTTGTTTGTTCAATGGATAACACCTTGTTTTAACGGTTATGTTATTTGTGTGTGCTATGCTGATATGTGCAGATATGTTTGTTTTTATTTAATTATTTATTATATTTATATTCTATTATACAACTAGAACTGCTCTTGTGTGACTAGAGATTTTATATACCAAAGAGTAATACTTTAAATGCATTGATAAACATGGTATTATATAATCACACTCACTGGGTTGCCATATGGCATTCAGTCCAACTTTTGTTAACAATAATAAACAATAAATAAAATTAACTGCATTAAAAATTTACTTAAACTCAGCCCGGTTTTTGTCTATATTCAGATTTATTCTTGTTTTTTATGTTGTGTAATTTTAAGAACTTCCTTTGTAAAGTTTACTATTGTCCTAGCTCCTGAGGGAGACTTTCCACCAGAAATGCAGCAGGGTAACAGTGGAAGTGATCCAGGTATGCAACCCGATACTAAGGTTAAGGACAAGAAGGCAAATAAAAAAGATGTTGCACCTATTGTATCATCTCTTAATGTAGAAGTGTCACACAGAGGTAAGCAATTCAATATTAAGTTTATGTAACATAAAACTTATTTTCTTAGCTGTCACCAATACACATTGCACTGTTAACCTCTATGTATTTTTTTCTCTCAAATGTGGGAAACATCAATTGAGTTTTCTGCCACACTGGCCCTGCTTAGAATTTTTTTCTTATAATAGGATCTATTTGAATTAAATGAAGTGAATTAAATTTTATTATACAGTTGAAAATGATAATTAACCGCTGTTCAATCCAATAAACTAGCTATCGTCTATTTCATACAGTAAATTTGGAATTCAGAGCTGTTACTTGTAAACTGAAGTATTTTATAAGTGTTGTAACTATTGCAGAGTAAGAATTTACCAGTTAAGATTGTTGTAATTAAATTTACTTTGTCTTGAATTATTTACACAATTGTGTAAACTGTACCTTTTCTCCCAAAGCTGAATAAATTAACATTGAGAAATATTATTTCGTTTTATATTGACTCTATTTATGTATTTAAAGAAAATAGTTGCTTTAAATATTCAAATGTTGATTTGTAAGTGGAATCGCTTAAATTTGAATGCTTCTGTTTTCCAGAAATCTACTCCAATGGTGGTTTTCCCGACGACGACGATGACCATTTCTTCTCATTTTTCCTAACTGCCATAATCTTAGTGATATTCATATATGTATTGTATCACAATAAGAGCAAATTTAGGAAGGTGGTGAGTAACTCTTGCAACTGTTACTTTTTTCTGATAACAATATTTATTTTCGTTTTAGCAGCAAAATATAATTGGAATCATACCAAGATTCAAATTTTGCTCTGTTTGTCTTGTTTATTTAAAAGCTTGACAATTCTGTATTTAATTTAGTACCATTTGCAATATACCTGACAAACAAAAATATTACATAAATAGACCGGTATGGTACTCCTTCATAAGCATAGAAGATTGTGTTTCTGTCATACATAGCTCATGTGATCGATCAAAATACTTTTGCTGTTTTGTTATCAGGGTGGAAAATACATGAATGTCATGTTTTAAGTATTGTCTGTTTATATATTGTGTTTTGATTACTATTTAAAGAGAATAATATTTGTATTCCATTCCTATTTCTGCTAAATATTATTCAAGATTAGTAGCGTTCAAAGATCACTTGAACTGTTAGATGCAAAATTTTTGAGGAAGCACTAAAAATATGGCAAATAATTTACCACCAAAAGACTCAATAATTTCTAATTTTTCCTTAAATTGTTACTATTTGGAGATGCTGGGACCGTTCTGCAATTGGGTTTTATTTTGTCACATTAGGTATTCTATCTTTTTTAAAATACATAGTTCCAAAGTTTACATCAATAATTAAATGATTTATGATGCTTTTTATTTTCAGTTCTTGGGGCTGTTGGTTGAGGGTAGGCAGTCTGGCAGGCGCCGCAACAGTCGGGGTCACGAATACCGTCGCCTGGACACTCTGGAACAAGCGATGAGCACTAACTCTGCTGCACCTCCTAGCAAAATTATATACTAAACCCGATTTCAATACTTAAACCGTTGTGTCTGGCATTTAATTTGAGCGATGGCATCAAATAAGAAGTACCGGTTTAGTGTGGATGGCATAATCCGATGTAAGGGGAGACAGTCTGGAATGTTCTTTAAATGTCTCTATAGGAAAGAAATCTTACTATGAGAAAGTAAACCTGCGACAAATACATGTTAGCCCATATTCAATTATCATAATGTAATATTCTATATTTAATTGAAATATGTAATGGGTGTTCCTCGTGACCATGAGCCATAACTGGTCCAGAATTTTCAATGTTTTATGCTTATTGTAATTGAACATACACCTTTGCTGGGTGCAGTGCCGTTAAAAAAATGCTCGGAATGTCTAGCGTGTTTGCAGCGCCCGAGATTTTTATATGCCAAAACTGATGTCCTCGCACTTATTAGATGTCATTTATGTGTAAATAGTTATATTGTCTAATGTTTCTGCTAGAATATTCAGCTAAGAATCACAGTGAAATGCAAATTTTATTCAGCTGTGCTTTGTGATTCAATATTCATGTCTAACAATTCATTTTAGTTGTACAAGGAAAACTTATTTTTAATGATAGGTTCTGAGAATTTCCTTAGTATTCAACCAATAATTGCGACTATATGCAGAGACTAAGTTGGTTGTTTATTTGTATAATTTGTGATATCTATTATACAGTACTTATTGGCATACTTGTATTAGGTTCAATAAACAACATACTCTTTTAATAGTCATATAAACTGAAATACTTATATATAAATTGCCAATTAATTTTATTAATTGAAGAACAAGTACAATAATAATATCTTCGAAAATAACGAGAACGTATTTATTTGTTTCTTCTGTTAATGAAACTGAGTTTCAATAGTGTCTTAACAACTCATATGTACAGTTATTTTTCATTAATAATTCTGCATTATACGTTTTATAAAAATGTTATTTGCTCACCTAAATATTAATATAATAGATATTCCGATCGCTGATTCTATTTGTACTTCATTTCCTATTATTGCAATGATGTTATTTATTGTAATGTATCTGTTGTATCCATTGTGTACCTATAATATTATATTTGTATTTCTTGTATTTATGGATAAATCCATGGTGGTTGTTCATCAATGTTCCAGGAGCATGTATATTTCATTATCGTTATTTGCACAATGTTTTTTTACAACACATTCATAATAACTATATTTTAATATCTGTAGACAATGAAAAAATATCTAACTGACTAGCAAATACGAGTTGAAACACGCCTGGTATTGTTTAGAAATGTGGGTAAATTTAAAAAAGGATTAGTTAGTAATCTTACTGGGAAACTATATTCTTAGCATACCATACGGTTACATGAGTTTTCATTGCTAGAATAAATAACTAATCAATCTACACGTATGTGTATTCTACAATTTCCTAACATTTTTCAATTTAATTTATTATATAATTCATTGGCTCTATTGAATAATGAGTACAATTAAAACATACTAGATCTTAGATTAGAAGTAGGTTTAATAATATTTTAATTAGGGTTATAGTATAGAACTAGCTATCTCATCTAGAAAGTGGCAGTTATTTTATTGTCCTGAGCCATGTAACATTTAAAATGCACCATCTGATTAACTTAAGATTTGTATCCACGTATTTGAAACATGTTTAAAAAAATGTATACTTAACGTCTTTTTGTATTCGAAATGTGAGAATATACCTCTATGCACTATGTTCACTTGTGGTATATTTTCTATTCATAATATTTTTTTTACAAACAATGCAATTACTGTGTATTAGGTAGATGTTAGAAATTATTTATTTTGTGTTTTCTAATCTTTAATAAAATTTGAATTTATTGAAATCGCTTAGTTTACTTTTATTGTATTGATTTGTGTTTGAATATTTTACCGACAAGCTAACGAATAAATATTTTTTTTCTAATATTCATTGTCGATATTATTACATACAACCGTTTAAATTGTTTTTACTCAAACTTATTGCAACATTTATAAATCGTATGGTGCTTTAAAATTTGTTTATAGTCACAATCGTAGTCTACACAGACTTGTTAAGAAGTTTCGTAAGTATGTAGATACATCGATACATATTTCCATGAATCAAGATTCACAATAAAATTAGTTATACACTAATAATACGGCCACGAAAGAGTTAAATACGCAGACTTGCAAAATAGATATAGCGCCATCTCTTGTTAAGCAAAGGAACTTTTTGTGTTCTCTACATACTTTAGTAAAACTTCATGCAACCTTTTATAGTACAGACGATTATATTATCGCCTCTAGATGATATTGTGTTCGTAGTTGCGAAATAATGCTCAAATGTAAATTTCACCTTGATTCCGACTGAATTGACGTCGATGGCCGCGAAGTTACCTCTTAAATTACTTAAGAACCTGTGTTCCTAGCTTGCAATGATGCCCTCGGTGACGTCACTAGCGCCTTGCAACAATAATATTGTTATGTGGAAACGTCCACGTTCACAAACGCATGTAATTTTACATCTAAAATTAATTTAAAAATAATTTTTCATATGTTAAACTATTTACTGCCTCGTTGGTCGTGCGGTTGCTAGCGCGACTACCGATTGGGAAGTCCTGGGTTCAAATCCCGAGTTGGGTACTGCTGGATTTTTCTAATTTAGAATTTCTAGTAGTGACTCAGAGTCTGG